>KK113470.1:236028-250157 GCA_000611955.2 Stegodyphus mimosarum
CCCTAGGGAATAAACACTTTTGTGGAGGTTGAGACTTTTAACGAAAGGAAAGTCCCAATCCATACGTCAAAAGCTCATTCTCCAGGTAGTGCAACGAATTTATGAGAACGGGTAAAACACTTCGTTTCTGGAAGTATTAAAAGTGATTACCTTGAAATGCACGTCCAACGCTAGTGACCTCTCACTGCAGAGCTCCTGCAGAATTAAACTAGGTAACCAAATACGCGGGTATAAAACTGTCACTCGTGCAGACTTTGCACTTATTTTTATGTTGTTATCGGATCGAATTCGAGTAAAATTTCTTTTTCCGGCATCGCATTCTGCTTGAAAACTAGAATTATATTGACTGAGCTTCGCGGTCAGGTGTTGAACTCTGTTTCAAAGTTGCGCTTTTCCTTTAAAATTTCTTTTCACACTCTCATACTGTTTCTCTCTATTCTCATTAGTATTACTTTAATCGTTTTAGTTTTTCCACTGGTGCGCGGGGAAAAAGAATAGTTTTTGTTTATCTCAGTCGTTGAAATGGGAGGTTATACCATGCATCAATCAAGCCGGCTGAGCTATTTCTTAGTTTTTGAATGAAATTTTTAAGTCCAGCCGGAGCCCCAAATATAACGAGGTCCGATATTTTATTATTATTATTTGTTTGACTGTTTACCATGAATTTAAAAATTTATTAAATTTGCATTTATATCTTTATAGTTTACTGAATTTTAATTTTAATTGAATTTAATAATTATTTTAATTATTGGTTATTTTATTTATTATTTTTTTCTTTTCTTTCTGACGGCTTTCCATAGGGGTCCGGCACTTCTGATTTTAGAAATTAATCCCTGTTCACAGTATGGCAATTAAGTAATCAGAGCGTATTAAAAAATAGAAATGTTGCAGAGTTTGTATTGATGCAACTTCCTGCCTTAATACAAATGCGACAGGTAATTAAAGAGAACGCTTGTAGAGTTCTGTTTTTAGCATGACTCCAAGAATAAAATGTCGCATGCCTTTTATTTCTTCCATGACAGAAAAAACTTTGCTTTGAAAGGACACTTGAGTTTTGTGAAGCAAAAATAATCTCAAGGAGACAAATCTAGAAAACACGCAGAAGGGCTAAGTACGCAGACGTATTTTCAGGACAGAGGTTTTAACGAAGTGGTTATTGGCCGGTGAGAAGATGTATTATCGTGAATACAATGGTTTCCGGATTAATAAAGTAAGATTAAAAATCGTCTGTTTAATTCTCAGCTATTTAAGTCAGCCACTCAATAAAGCATTAAAAATTGCAGCATTGTTTTGACACCTCAGCCTGTAAGATAAACCTAATATCACTTGATCTAAACAACTGTTTAATCTTCTCATGGTGATTAACCGCAGTGGGTAATCATTCCTGCATTTAAAAATTAACCGAATTATTCTCAAAACAGGGTGGAAGGACGGGGACTTTCTTTCTTTCCGGATATCTCTTTCCGGAGAAGAGAAGACTTTCACATCGCAGCAACTAATAACACCCCTTTTGGACGAGTCTATGTGTTTTGGCAGAATGCCAGCCAGGGTTGCGTTTGAGACGGTCGAACTATAAATCTTTGCTGTTTGTGTCTGAGAAATATTAAATATTTGCAAGTCAGATAGTAAGTTAGAATCTGCAGGGTTGCTATTATAACTGGAAACCAGAATTAAAATTCTTCAGACTCTTCCAGACATATAGCAAGTTATCGCTACATCTTGAACAACTCACAAAATACAGAAAAACGCTTAAAGAACCTTTTTATTTTATTCTCATTTTGAATAGAAAAGCATAACTTGTGCTACAGACGAAAATTCCCCAACTTGTGAATATTTTAAATTACAGACAAGTAAATATGAACACCGATAGCATAGTTTAAGACCATTCATTAAATGGAATAAGCTACCTCATATATCTGTATTTTACCAGCGCGTATTTAAAGCGTCGGGGAGCGAGAATGATAGAGATGGAATATGATTTTTAAACAGAGCTGGCTAAAAATACTAACAGCAAGACGCGGCAACTAAAGATTCAGCTTAAATGCACACAAAAACTAATTCGCATTCTCGTGAGAAATACGACAAGGAGAAGTTAAATAAAGAGTTAAATCCTAATAACTGGTTAATTAATATGAGATAATTTACAAATCTAATAACCTGGCTCTTAATGTAAGTGGTCCCACCAGTGGCCGAGGCGTTAAAGACTGCAGATATTTTGTTCTGGTAATCAAATTATAGCCAAACGAGCTGGCTGC
The DNA here is from genome assembly GCA_000611955.2 of Stegodyphus mimosarum. Classification (NCBI taxonomy): domain Eukaryota; kingdom Metazoa; phylum Arthropoda; class Arachnida; order Araneae; family Eresidae; genus Stegodyphus; species Stegodyphus mimosarum. Next base: position 238,284 of record KK113470.1, read on the forward strand.
ACGGTTTTCGTGATTTTCGTCATGTGCAAATGAATACGAGCCCCTTTTCCTTAGAAACGACCTTCATGAAGGCCTTCCTCTCCTTAAGAAGATATCCTACATGTACTTTACCATATTTAACCCTACGTATGTCTAACCTCAGTCACCACAGCAAAGAACTATACTGATGTCATATTACATTAAGTCGAGAAGCTTCATAACCTTCCATAATATGCGTTACTGTTTGTTCAACGAAAATTAATTCCAACTACCATGATACCTAGGTGTTTAATACGACCGCAAAGGGTTAAATAACCGTTAAAATGTTTAAATAACTTAATACGATGGCACAGAATTAAATAACCAACCATCATAATTTATGCACGATCTCTAAACTAAGAAGATCTGAAACTCACCGAAGCCTATTACAGTTACCTAATCGGGAAGAATATGCTACATACAGTGCTCAATGGTAGAATTGCCAGTGTCATTCACTTAATTTGTACTTTTTGGTAGAGTTGATGGAAGTAGTACATGTGTTAAAATTTTAATTGATATAAAATTAGCAATATATACACAGAGCAGAAGAACTTTTTAAATTTTTAAAATTATTTTATGAGAAGATTCTTAATAAATTCTAATATAACAGGAAATGTAACAGAAATAATGATATGAAAATAAATATAACAAATTATTATATTATTTAGAAATAACAGATTACTATATTATTTAAAAAAATGTCTTTATTCTAAATCATATGTTTATATAAAAATATATTTTGCTTTGAAGAAAAGAATCTTTGATGACAATTAGGGGGCCTTTTAAATGTAAACAATAGTTTGTTTAAGAAATTTACTACATACTAAATGCCACGAAATATATTTCACATTAAACATCTACAGAATCATTTTTATTTTTACCTTTGCCACATATAGAAAAGAAGATAAAATCGCCTATTCCAGTAAATTTTGCCGCTGTTCAACATTTCTGTAGTACAAGACAGTACGTTTTATATATTTTTGACGTAGTGTGTGAGATACTCAGAAGAAACGAATCCGCATGATGCAATATTTTCTAATCAGTAAAATAAATTTCGTTGCACATAAGTGCAACAGCAGATGATAAAATGGCAATGGTAAAAAATTAACTCTTATTTAAAAAAATAAGTAAACAAATAATAAAAATAAAAAACTGAAATCTTTCAGATTTTACATTACGCCCAAAGGAGCGTTTTTTAACATTTTGTGTGTTACTTTTATTTATTAAATATCATGTTCTTGCACTTAAATCATAAAATTCAATTCAACAGCAATATCGCAAAATAATTTTAAAATGAGCATATCTTTAGAATTTCCGATACACAGTCTCGCGCGCAGTTTTGCCATTGCTCGCTTTGAAATCGTTGAGTTTGTTAATCAAAAATTCTTTAATGTCTGACAAAATATGAAATAAATAATAAAACAAATTCCAAATTAGGGCTTGCAGATGCCCATATGCAGTGAAGGATTACGTTATTCATATTTTGATGGCTGTAGGCACGGTTGTTTAATCACAATGCGAGAAACATATATACATTTATGCAGATTCTTCATTATTTTATTTCATTAAACATAATGCAGGGCTCTAATATTTGGTGGCAACAGTTTGAAAAGTGAATCAGCACAAAATGTCAAAACCAAATTAATAGCCTTTCAGGGCTAAGGTCCTTTGGGCCAAAAAAGTTTAACACGTTTGATAATTATTCTTAATCAATTTTAAAAATGGCTTTCCATGTATTGTTCATAAATATTAATTACGCATTATTAATAAAAATGAAAAATAAAGAAATTTCTCAGGAATAATCCTCAGTGAAACCTTAATCGGGAAGTTAGAGTTCAAAATAACTACTGGAATTCATTGAAAGTTATAACAAAATGCGTAAACTAGATTTGGCATTATTATCGCTTATAACAAGTATACCAAATTTCAAAGCACACCAATATATAAATTCGCGTATATCCTGGAAAATTTTGAATAAAAAACTTTTTTTTTTTTTTGCAAGTACGCCTAGACACATCTACATTAAGATTACGGTAAAACTTTTATAGATCATTCAATTTTTTTTTAATGTTTAAAAATTATTTAAAAATACAAATTTAGAAAATAAATCTTAGAAAATATACGAATTTTTTTTTGGTCTGAACCTAAATTTCAAATTCTGAAAGAAGGGATCAAATAAGTTTAATAAAAAAAAGAGACATTAATAAATATGCATCATATACAATTAACATTGAGGTGCTAAAATTCTGAGATTTAATTTTTTAAGGGATCGATTTTTACGAAACTCTGTACTTTGGCATAATTTGAGGCATAGGATGGAAATATGGAAAAAGAAGGATAAGTCATCTCAGAAAATGTCACATTATGATAGAAAATACCTATGTCAGAACAATGCTATATATAAATCTAAAATATATCCTAAGTCGAGCATTCAAAACATGAAAAATGCAAGTTGAATTTCATTAATCGGCTATAAAATAAGAGATTTGGAAATGTCCCCCCGCCCCCCTTTTTTTTGGAGTCGGTGTACATATGTATAGTATAAATTCTATTACCAAACCAAAAGAAATAATACAGTGTGATCAATCTGAAGCGTCTAGTTAGAGAACACTTGGTATAATCTTGACAATTATTTTTCATTAGGCAATTTAAATCTAATAAATCCAAGCGCTATTCAAAATGTTAGCATTCCCCCCCCCCACCTCCTTCAGAAGGTTAGATCTTCATATCAACACCAACAATGACTAAGATCTTATTAATCTCCCAAAGGAGCGTTATGATACACTTCTATTAAATCGGCAAAAAAGTTTCATAAAAGAACTCCTACAGACAAAAAAAAAAAAATAAGTAAATAGACGAAACAGCAAGAAGAAAAAAATTCTAACCCACATACTGTGATGTTACCCCATGTTAGACAGAGGCAATTGCTTCGACTGCGAATGATATAGGCATACTAAGGATAACTTTTTAAGAAAAGAAAGGTAAAAGAAAAATATCCACAAGAATCACATTCGATATGTGGCTTCTTCTTTCTTCCTCCCCCCCACCCCGCCCGCCATTTTTATTTTAGTTCGTCATTATAAGTTCCCGTAACCAGTCCCCATTTGCCGCAGCTGGTGTGACAAGTTCCCATCTTCGAAATTGTCTACTTGTGCGTTTCCACCCCCGCAACTAACCAGTTTTCAGACTTTGTTTGTTTCTTTTATTAATTCTACTTTTTTTTTCCCCTTCTCTTTTCTTCTTCGGTGGAATCGGCCCGTTTTGAGCTTAATGGCCGATTAAGGACAGCTCAAACAGGTATATATCGCTCACAGAGACAAAAGATAGAGGCGGAGGTGGAGTCATCGTGATCAACCAATGAGGTCAACTCGAATAGCCACGCAGTATGGGAATAAATACGTTGTAGAGAAAAAGTACAAGAAATAGAAGCGCAACGCGCAAATGCAGAAGACAGCAAGAAAGATCAGAATGCAGAATCGCTTTTGGCTACATAAAAATGAAATAATGTACCGAAGGCTTATTTTTATCCTATTAACACTTCAAAATCCGATGTGTTTATATGCAGAACACGATAGAATTTGCTAATACGTTTCATCTAACTTTGCTGAAAATTGCTATTAAGGCACCAAAGGAGTTCCTAAGGTTTAGCAGCAAAATGAGATCATGATAAGAATTCACTGTCACCTCAAAGTTCTACCAAGAGTCTGTAAGTGTTACAAGGCCCACCAGCAGTCAGGGGGTTAAAACTACTGAACAAATGCAGATCGACTGGGGCTCTAATCCCGGCGAACGAACTGGCTCCAGGGTGCTTTTGTAGTTTTCTTTTCCATGTGTAACGTGAATAAAAGTCAATTTCTCTTACAGAACTCTACGAAGGCATTCTCCTTCTAAGGCAGATATCCCTTTTGTATTTTATCCTATTCGAACAATCTATCATCAAATGACAGAAAATGCCTTCTGACACATAAAAATGAAACATTATCTGTATGTTTGTTACTCAAATAAACTCTAGCTATAAGGTATTTCTCTCTCGTTCCTAGCATGCCTCCGTGGTGTAATGGTGATCGCACTCGAAGCGTATTCGAGAGGTCAGTGGTTCGAGTCCCGGCAAGGGCATTGCTCATTTTTCTTCACTCCTGCTTTCAAAAAATACCTAATGTCTCTACATAGCTCAGAAATCCACTGGAAATTTTATACAGAAGCACAACTAGTTAGGTTGCTTGATTATGGTAAACCACATGAATGCATCTGCTTAAGTTAAAGGATGCATTCATAGAGAGAAATTGTCTTGCATTTATGTTGCATACGGAGAAAAGCACGAAAAATAACTCATGAAGCTAGCCTGTTCGCTTGCCTTTGAAATACTAGTATTCAGCAGTCTCGGCCGCTGGTGGGAACTTGGCACGGCTGATGACAGTACGGCATTGGGCGGCAAAATTAAGCAGCGGTATAAAAATTGTACTCGTACCAAGCAGCAATTAATAGCAGCCGCATAAGAAATGAATGAACACAAGATTGGACTAGAACATAAGATATCAAGTATTATGAATTTCAGCTTTGCTTCAGAGGAAACTCTGCAAATTGAATGAACAAATTGTTCAAACAATAATGAATTTTTAATCGTGAAAATTTAAGTGATGAATCTCTTTCACATTTGTTTCATCCAATTTCTATTTACTCCTGTCTGCGAGGCTACGGCAAGGTGAAACACACCGTGCGAGATCCGATAGATGACAACAAACACAAAAGATTAAGACACATTTAAAGATTAAGTTATCGGTAAATGACAATTACAAAAACTTGGAAATAATTTAAAGAATATATATGTTCTATTTGCGACGATCGAAGCTGCAAGTTTCAGTGATTTAAGAGCATTAAACTTGCTTTATTCGTAATATTATTAAAACTATATGATTTGCGGTGTCAAAAACGCTTACATGATTTTTACTCCCTTTTACGTAGTAAAGGAAGTACTGTTAGCGGAAAAAATTTCGGGTCTTATATTTCAACTAAAATAGCGATTTTGACCGCTCTCGTATTCATCTGAATGATTTTTTTTTTGCATGACATCTGTACGTATGGACAGAATAACGGACATTTTTTTCCCAAATTGGATTGTAAAATGAAATTAAAATGGATTCAGAAAAGACTTTTACGTAACGTCTGTACGTACATACATTTCGCCTAACTCATAAACAACTAGCCGTAGAACGTTTAAATTTTGTATATGGAACTGTTATAATAAGTAGTTGTGCAACACCCCCCCCCCTTTTTCGTTGCAATCGGCCGCACCAAACGTGTGTGTGTATACATCCACTCCGTTACCCGGCTCGGTAAGCTCAGTTTTTTTTTTATTCTTATATGTCGCTATATATGTTATTGTGCATTTTTGCTTTTTAAAAGTGAATGAATTATGTTGTTCTTATGTTCCGCTTAAGGGTTTTATGCCTTTAGTTAATCTGCATGCAATAGTTATAGAATTATCAACAATTTAAAAGCTCTTTAAGTGATGAGGCCTAACGTGGCCGCCATGCGTTTATATTTGCAACTCTTAGCAGATTAGTGAATTAAGTCAGTTTGTGCAACAATTTCAGTATCTCCTGCCATCCCCCACCATTTTCAAGGAGAGCATGCTAGGGTGGCGGATCGGTGATGTTCACTTTTAGCTGTGGAAATTGAGTCGAAAAGGAAAATAGTGGATTTTTAGACAAAAATTCTCCCCCCCCCCAACTTACAAGGAACAAGGAATACATGATGTTAGAAACGTCTTTTTATCAATCTGTTAAAGATTAATCACAAAGGTGCAAATGGTCCTAAAAAATTATCAGTTGGATAGGATATATAATAATTTAAATGCATTTTAGGTTATATCAATTAGCTACATTATTAAAAAAAGTAACAAAGAGATTTAGACTATTAAGAAGTGCTATCATTACCTTTAAACCGCTTAGTGTTTTGATCAGTAACACGGTTTTTAAGTTTGAATGATAAATTAAACACTTTATCCTTTGCCGATTGGCAACATTTTGAGAATCTTCTCTGCTCGAGGGCGGAAGTCTTCATATGTTTCGCGCCTTAGCAACACTTGCCAATAGCTGCTCCTAAATTTTTTATGTTCTTTTACGTCCCTCTTCCGAGGCATAATTGTCTCCGCGGATTTTTGTTTTGCCAGGACCAGATTTTACATGCTAAGTGAAAACCGTTTTCAGAGTGTGAAGGGGGACTAAAAGATAAATAATGTTAACAACGAAATTTAGTTTAAAAAGTTACCGATGGTAGTTAATTTAATATTAACTAAAAAACAATATCTAACTTATTTGAGCTTTCGTTTCATTTAAAATCAAAATAAATAAATAAATAAATTTTTGTGAACTACAAAATTAGTGCGCATTTATAACCCATATACGAAAATCCCAATAGATTCCTGAAATCCAGATGTATGTTTATAGGCAGAGGAAAAAAAATATCAGGAAGAGATTCGGCAACTCAATGAAGAGGGAGGAAATAGTTATTTTCTGTTTTTTGCACATAACGTAGGAAGGACAGACAGACAGCACTCGCGTGCCTTCCTCGATGACCTTCAAAATGAAACCGCTGTTGAGGTCACCCTCTCCCCTACTACTTTCACTCCAAGAGGGATCAGGGGGATGAAACGACAGCGAATAGTTACCTAATAAAAACATGCCGCCAAATAGTCGCCAAATTCCCAGAAACTACAATGAGCCTTGGCGTCATGTCGGCAAACCTAAAATATTTGTCACAGTCGACAAATTTATTAAGAATATTTGTAATAAATACGCGAACGCAATAAATTCAGATTTAGAAAATAGAATTTCAGCTATTGCATTTGAATTTTAAATCTAAACGTCTAAAAATTTGAAAGAAATGTGCGAACAGACATTCTCCTATTCATGAAGCTTAAAATCTTTGGGTATATATCTATATTATTCTATACACATTTGATGCCAACTAATAAATGCACACACACATACAAGGTCATTATCGATCGTCTGAATAGTTATTCAATTATTTTTAATTATATTATGTTCAGTTACGTATAATTATGTTTAATTATTTATACACATATAAATATGAAATAGTAAAGCAATAAGATAAAATGTATCTTTTATCTTGTACCTTTATCTTTTATAAACTAAAACACAACTGAATATATTTAAAATAGTGACAATGATCACATAGGTCGTATCATATAGGTTGAGCATAGCAATATTTAAATAAAGCGCATTATTATTTATTATATTATCTATACATGATACTGATATAAATAGCCAATCGAGTATATATTGTAAGTTAAATGTACATTAAATTATATCATTTAGACACATTGTTAAACAAACGATTTTATTAAAAGTACGTAATCTACGGCATTAAAACTGGTCTATTAATTGTGATAATGTTTCAACTGTTAATGAAAATTCTCAGTTGGTTACATCATTAATTAAATGAATTTTAAATTATAGCAAATAGCTATTTATATTATAAAAATCATAGCTAATTATAGCTATAATTATTAGCAAAATTATAGCTAATTTTTTGTAAAAATAAAATAAAGAATGAAATTACTAAGAAATATATTTATTGCTTTTGGATCGCTCAATTTTTAACCGAAGAGGAAGTAATAATAATAGATTAATTTAATCTGAAAATAAATCAACGATCTCAATCTTTATTGAATGACAACATTCTAGGAACTGAATATTTATGAAGCCACAAAGAAGGCAAATTAAAGATAGTATGCTTCATTCCATATTTTCACAATCGCATGAGTGCTCAGTTGCGGAACGTAACGTTGTTTTAATGTAACGGTCTCAATATCTTGCTAAGACTTCGCTAAAAACATTTCTAACATCAAGAAATGCGCAGAGGAAGAAAAAGTTCGCAAATTATTCTAATATCTGAAAGAAATATTTCGCATATATTACATATTTTAAAGAAATATTTCGCCTTTTTGTCGTACAAGATAGGTATATATATATATATATTCAAAAAAATATTTCTTAATGTCTTATATTTAAGAATAAATCATTTCACAGTCCTTTGACTGAAATTGCGAAAATTTGATGTAATCAAGAGTAAAGCAATTATTCCATAAGGTTTTGCAATAAGCTGTAAGAAATTTGCGAAATTAATTTTCCAAGTACGTAAATTAATTTTGTTATTTAAAGATCAAGGAAACAATGGAAACAAGCCATGTATGCGTTTTTAAATAAAATTTCATTAATATACAAAAATTTTCCAATTTTCAAACGGAAAGGGAAATGTAAAAATATAAAATATCATTAAAAATTTTTTTTTTAAGTTGAAAAGATTGAATTTGAACATTTGAGTGAAAAATTCAAATGTTAGTAACACTCTAAATGATTTAAACTAAAAGCATTATAAATTTCAATTTAAAAAAACTATTGAAAAAATTAAAATATATAAGAATAAGGCCATAAGTCAAACGTATAAAGTCTGTCCGACTTTCGATAAACTCAAACATGTGAAGCCAGTTTTCTTTAGAAAGTCGTCCATAAAGGCATTTTTATCCTAATGCAGATAGCTCTCGCGTGCTTTACTATAATCTAATAATTCGAAATCCATGAAATCAAAGAAAGACTTTAATTTTGTCTAATTTTAAATACAATCTGCGTTGATATGTACAGAATTTAGAACTTTCTTTACTATTTTTTCTTAACTTTATTACATTCTCTCTGTTACTTCAATTCTTTCATTGTTTACAATTGCTTTTTTTTAAACCTATGGAAACATAACTTTGAAGTCACATCATGACACGAAATTAAGATTTTAATATTTAAGAAATTGCATTTTGCTTTTTTCTTTATTTTTAGTCCAAAGGGGCAATTAACGCAGAAGGACTATTAATTTCGTTTTGGGATTTTGCGTCCATTCACTAAAAGCGTTGTTTCACTTTCCAAATCGTTGCCACCAAATATTAGAGCCCCGTGTCATATTTGAAGAAATTGAATAATGAAGACTCTGCAGAAATGTATGTATGTTTCTCGCAATGTGATAAAGCAACGGTACCTAGAGCCATCCAATTTTGAACATTGAACGTTTCCACCCGACTATGGGCATCTGGAAGCCCAAAGTTGAAATTTGGAATTTGTTTTATTATCAATTTGATATTTTGTAAAACTTTAACAAATTTTTGATTAACAAACTCGAGGGAGCAATGGCAATTTGTACAGAAAAAAACATTTTTATCTCCAGCGCGCGAGACTGTGAATCGGAAATTCTAAAGATATGCTCATTTTAAAATTATTTTGCGATATTGCTCTTGAACTAAATTATATGATTTAAGTGCGAAGACCATGATATTTAATAAATAAAGGTAACACACAAAACTCCCCCCCCCAAAAAAAAACCACTTGGGCGTAATGTAAAATCTGAAAGTTTTCAAATTTTATTTTCTTAATTTATTTACTTATTTATTTTTATAGCTATTTAATTCCGCATCTTACTCTCAAAATGTTCTTTTAAATCACTCGCATAACGTCGAATGTTTTAACCTTTTTAAGCATGGCGAAAGAAATGTCTTCGAAATGTTTATTGTTTTTAGTTCACGAATTTGATATCGTGGAAATGCAAATGTTATGCAAAAATCTGTATACAAATAATTTTAAAAAAAAAATATTTTTAAAGTTTTGTATTTTAGAAGTTTTAAAAAAATTGTGTGTTCAATAATATACAAAAAAATTGTGTACGAATAAAAATTTAGTACACCTGCATTTAAAAAGTAAGATAAATACAGATACACAAAAAATTGCATACGAATGAATTTTTTTGTATATTTGTATGTAAAATGTTTAAAAAAATCTGTATAATAATGTACAAAAAATTACATACAAATAAATTTCTTGGGTACTTGTATATGTAAAAAGTGAAAAAGAAGTGCACAACAATATACAAGTGTATAAGAATACAAATTTTTACGTACTTGCGCGTAAAAAAAAAAAAAAAAAAACCTGTGTACTATAATATACCAAAAATGTCATTGTTTTGAAGCAGATTGTATCACAGGCACTGTAAACCTTCTAATTCGCCATAATACAGAAGACGTTCATAACAAATACAAATTAGTTATATGATAACTCATACGAATCGGAATTTAGGTTAATCAGGCTGACTACCATACCGAAGGGCCTGGGTTCGAATCACGGAGAGGGCGTGGATGTTTGTAAGTGTACAGTATCTGTGCGGCATAAGGGCACTCAAAATGTACATTGAGCCGAAAGTTCTCTCTGGTGCTTTTGCAGTAGAAGAAGACGGCAGAGGAAACCCTCGGACGCTTCGCTCGGGTCTGTCCTTCAAAACTGAAGTAGGTCTGGGTAAAGTACTGTCAGCTACATGCTGCTCAACTCATGTCATCGAGAGTTGCAGGTTCATACTCCTTTCCACGATAATATTTCATAAGCTTAACAACAACAGCAACAGAGTTTTAATTTAGATGATAAAGTTTTATGCCCAGTGAAATAGGAAAAAAAAATTAGAGAACTGGAAATATACCAACTGACATGGATGATGAATGCACTGATAGTGTAACGTAACGTGAATGAATGAAAAAAATTAGAGAACTGAAAATATACCAACTGACATGGATGATGAATGCACTGATAGTGTAACGTAACGTGAATGAATGAAAAAATTAGAGAACTGGAAATATACCAACTGACATGGATGATGAATGCACTGATAGTGTAACGTAACGTGGGAAGCTAATGCTACAGAGATGAACTATTGCATAAACTATTCGCTTAAAAAAATGAAGGAAAAGCCATCGTAACAAATCGTACACTTATTCCATAGTTACATAACATAAAAACATCACGGATGGAGGGGCGGAATTAGCAACTTGCAATTTAAGCTTTAGTGCATATATGAAAAATTTCAAATCACATTAATCGCAACCTTTTCGGCTTATTTTTCTCAACTCACATCTTCATTAGCAACGTTCCCCTCTGAGGGTCATCTAATGGGTCAGAAATTTGCAAGAAACACAGCTGCACATTTTGCGAACTCTGGCGGATAATTACATTGAATAATTACTTGGAAAAGAAGAACCTGTCCAGGTTGAACTGACCTCGAAGAGAGGGGGAAAAAAATAAGTCCATAAAGCTACCCATAACGATCATAAACATTAGCATCTCATCTTCCATGCCGAGAAAAATTCCAAAAATAGCACGTAACAAAATTCGTTTTGCGAGGCGACATTGCTGACCTGGTTGGTAAATTGCTTGTTCGTGTTAACAATGTGTTGTTGGTTATTTCTTCCCACGAATTTGCCTGCACTCTTGGAAGACACAGTTATGCCGCTTTATCAGGAAAAAACTGGATTTCTTCTGTAATGCAAGCATTTATGGAATACTTAAATTTCGAAATTTAGACACAATGTAAAGGGAAATACCAGGAATTACGGTTGCAGTGAGAGATTTCCGCCAAACTAGTTGAAGAAAAATTTTTCTTAAACTCAGAAATGTAAACTCGAGATACGAATCTGGGTTAGTTGAAAATAGCAGAGCAAACGAGGGCTATCTGCACACAAATCCAAAAGATACATTCAAATTATCTATTGTAACTGAACTCTGACTGGTTAAAAATTTTCTTTTTTAAGAAAGGAAAATACGGGAGATTGTCATTTATCACTTTATTCCTAGAACACAAGTTTCTTCTAACATAATCAGAAAAGTGGCTGAAGATCCCTTGCTATAATATTTCTAAAATTTTATAAAGCTTTCACAGAACTGAATCCCATATAAATGTTACTTTAAAAATCTTACAGAAATTTAAGAAAGCATTTATATTATTTATTACATATTTATTTTATATTTTTAT
>KK113470.1:250248-267806 GCA_000611955.2 Stegodyphus mimosarum
TTTATACTTCTTTTTTACATTTATACTTATTCTATATAAATTTCTTTTCAAAGTTTAATTAAAGGAAATTTTCAGTTCATGATGTACTATATGGAGGCACAGAGGACCAAAAATATGCACTTTTAATTCATAAGTGTTGAATGATTTTTTAATGGAACTCTTCGTTCCTCTAATTTAACGTTTTTAGCTTTCGAATTTATGTAATATTTTGTGCAATTTCTTGCATAGTATTATTTATGAAAGGCAAAAATAAAGTTTCGCAAAAGCGTAAAATCAATTTAAACCATAAATTTAATAAAAAGATTTAATTTATGCCGTTAATTTTAAAATTTCGATTCCTGGAATTAATGCTTTTAATTATTGTATATGTAGCCCTGATAAGAGAAAAGGTTTCTTAATTTTAATTAAATTTAACCATCATTAATTAATGCGTTTATTTTTACTTGATTATTTTTTTAAATAAAAACGATATTAAAATTTGTTATTAGAAAATACTGTTGCGAATTTTGTACATGTACAGAAAATTTCAGTGAAATCATATGCGAAATTATTGCATTTTTTTCGTATCTAAAGAATCGATCTAAGCATTTAAAAATCTAAAGAAACTTTTTACGCTCTGCCGAAACAAGAATACAGGGGCAAGTCTGTTTAATAATGTAAATGGCTGTCCCACTAAATTGGCGAGATACGGCAAGCTGGCGATGGTTTTAGCAACTCAGTTTTGTCGCCAAATATGACGAGAACTAACGAAAAATCTCCAAACTTGGCGATATTTTGTTCCGGTCCCTTATAACTGTAATGAATATAGTAACTGAATAACTGTAATTAATGCTCTGTAACTGTAACGTATTCGGCCCTCCTACGCCTTCTAGTAATTTGGAGAAGCAGAAAGTGCTAAAAATATCTCAACGACCGGGTGAAAACTATATAAGACCAGAGAGAGCATCAGTTCCTCAGTAGTTGTGAATTGTTAGTTCAGTGTGAGTTGGGAGTACTGAGATATCTTCGGGTTAGCTTTGCTCTTTAGATGCGCTTTGTACTGTGTTGTGTTTAACGTTCTTAGTAGTTCGAAGTGTAACTACTGATTATACTCTTTGATATTGTGAAGAGCAGTATGATTATTTTTGTGGAAAGTTCCAGAGCTGTGAAGTGTTTCCTTTGATAAAACAAGTTATATCAACCTAGCACTGGGCCTGTCTGCATTCAATATATTACGAAACCGTACGCACGCAAAAATATATGTTTCGAAAATTGTTATCCCGCCCTTCATATCATACATCACTTCAGAATTTAGACAATGTAAATGATTTCTACACAAAAATTAAACTTTAATTCATTCTTTTTAAATCCAAAAGACATTTTTAGTCCAAAGGGATTTAGTCCCGAAGGACTATTTCTTTCGTTTTGCGATTTTGCGTCGGAAACACAAAAACGGCGTATCACTTTTCAAATTGTTGCCACTAAATGTTATCGCTCTGCATTAAATTTTAAAAAATGAAAAATCTGCATAAATGTATGCATGTTTTTATTATTTTTTTTTTTTTGACGTAGCTTTCTCTTCAAAAATCGTCTGCGTGCGTTGCACGGGAAAATAAAAAGGAATTTTAATTACAGTTCTAAATAAATAGCCAAATAAATGTGAAATTCGTAACAATATTCTCTAAAACTTTAACGAATTTTTCATTAACAAACTCAAAGATGTCAAAGCCAGCAATACCAACGTTGTACAGAAAAACATTTTTATCTCCAGCGCGTGAGAGCGTGTACCGAAATTTCTAAAGATATGCTCAATTTAAAATGATTTTGCGATATTGCTGTTGAACTGAATTTTATGGTTTAAGTGCGAAGAACATGGTATTTAACAAATAAAGGTAACACACAAAATGTTAAATAAACGTCCCTTTGGACGTAATTTAAAATCTGAAACATTTCAGATGTTTTTTTTTATTGTTTTTAAATAGTCAAAAACCTTTTAGATATATTTTTACAGAAAATTAAGGCAATGAAGCTTGCTTAAAAATCTTCAGAGTTACTGCCCAATTTACTATACATTGGATCTGTTATTTTCAATAGAATTCTGTTAGTTGATTCTATACATATTATATAAAATTCTATACGCAGGGCTTTTAGAAACTCAGTACAAATCTTTATAGAATCTTTGCACAAATATCTACAGAATATCTACACATATCTCTATTAAATTTCTACACGTAACTCTATTGAAGTTATATTTAAAATTTTATAGAATTTTATAACAGGTTTCTGACTAGAAAATTGGGTTATAATTCTAAAAAACTTAACACTGGATTTCTATATAAGTCTATGAGACATTTTCACAAGGGTAAATTCAAGAATAGAATTAATAGATTGACATTCTAATTTAAAATCAAACTGTATTACTAAAAAAACAGGAAAAACTAAGCAGTTTTAAATTCGTTACAAAGGCTGCCAGAAAGAATCACGCACGGTTCTAGACGATTTTGGTCTTCGGATGAAATGGTCGCCTTAGAAAGGTGATGCTCAATTTAATCAATTAAGTTTAAATTAATCATTTTTCAAGAAACTTAATCACTTTTAAAGATGGTCGTCACAGTGTGTTTAATATATAGAATTAAATTTAAATGCTTGCATATAAAAGGAATCACAATATTTTAGTAGAAATTTCAACTGAAATGCATGAAATTAATTCAGCACAGATGGAATTATGAAGTGAAAAATTTTATTCTAAAAAGCAGACACAAGTATAAATTTAATTTCAAATTGGTGCCTTATATGCAAAATGCCAGAGATGAAATGAATCGTAATTTTTTTTAATTCGAATCTCAAAGGTTTTCGAATTTGTCAAACCTCTGTACGAAATTATAAGGAAAAAAAAGGGGGGGTTGGGAGGGAAAAGATCGGAGATTTTTTTAAACAATCAAGATTTTTAATTAAACAAAAATTTCAAATTTCAATTCTGTCGAAACGTTTTAACTCGAATAATAATTAGAAATGGGGGAAACATTTTAATAATAATACCGAAAATTCTTATTAAAGCAAAATTTGAAGCATGCGTTAGGAGATACACAAAATTAAGAATACAGTAGAAGCTCTCCACCTTTAATAAGCGTTCGACTCCTCCTTCTCATACGACGCAGTGAATTAATACTTTCCCGGTTTGTAAAACATTTTATGGATGAAAATACGTACAAACTACAAATACGTATACGCGTTTTAAAAATACAGCCGACGTCTTGCAGCTTTAGAAATCTGAATTCTTGTCGCTGCCAATTTCAAAAAGGCATTCTTTAAAAAATATACAGTATTGCCGTTTATTGGTTGATTATTACTTAAAAATTTTATTATTATCATATTTATGAAAAATATACAAATGGAATTTAATAAACGAAAGTTAAAATTAAAACTCTTGATTTCAATAAAAAAAATTGCATTCTTCCACAATGTAAAAATGTAGAAGATGTAGAAGGGAGTGAATTATTACAAACACTAACTTTGTTAAACAACGAACGTAGAAAGCTAAATTCTGTCTAGAAAATTAAACTCTCAAGAACATCATAAAGGAGTTATTAAAGAAATTCTACATATTTTAGCTACGTAAGATTTATTTAATTAATCAATTATATCGTTCGTTTGGATTCCATATAATCCAGTCTACCAGACGATAAATGCAGAACACTTTAGATATTTTAATAACGCTTTAGATATTTTAATAATTCACACAGTTCACATGAAGCAACATGATTCTATAGCAATGCACACATGAAAGCATCATGTACAGAAGAATAACCTAAATTAAGAAGAAATAATGAATGAACCGGAAGTCGGCTATAAACCTGAGACCATAAGCAAATTATACTCCCAGACGAAAAGAAAGTTCCGACCAGTGCCCTCTGCATTCAAAAAACTACACCTTGGAAGAAAAAAAAAGTGCTCGAGCAATCGAACATATATTTACATTTGTTCTTTTCTGTGTTGTTAAGTTTGGATCGAGTTTCTCCTGAATGAAAATTAGATTATAATTTAAATTGCGAGTACAACAACATTTAGCATATGAGGATTAGCAGCAAAAGAACTATGGCCAGCGATTCAGTAACACAGTGATCGCAACAATTGCCTTATTTTTTTCAATGAACGCACCTAATAAATGTCAATAAAACTAATCTTTATAATTTTTTTTTTAACAAATAAGCTTTTGTGGAATTTTGTCGTCGATTTTTAACCTCCTTCCTGATAAGCTATTGGGTTCAAATTTTGCATACACACTGTTTTCCAATGCAAGGTGGTGAAAGTTAATTTTTCTTTTAGCCCAAAGGACTATTAATTTCGTTTTGGCATTTTGCATTAATTCACTTTTCAAACTGTTACCACCAAATATTACAGCCCTATATTATAATTAAAGAAACTAAATAATAAAGAATCTGCATAAACGTATCTATGTTTCTCTCATTGTTACAATTTTGAATGACGTACGTTTCCACCCGGATATGGGCATGGATATGGGCACATATGATATTTCCAAATTTGGAATTTGAAATTTGTTTTATTATCTATTTCATATTCTGTCAGATATTAAAGAATTTTTTATTAAAAAAACTTAACGGTTTCAAAGCGAAGAATGGCAACACTGTACGAAAAAAAAATTATCTCCAGCGCGCGAGACTGTGTATCGGAAATTCTAAAGATATGCTGTTTTAAATATTTTGTGATATTGCTGTTGAATTGAATTTTATGGTTTAAGTGCGAAGAACATGATATCTAATAAATAAAAGATAACATATAAAGCGTTAAAAAGGGTTCCTTTGGGCTTATTGTAAAATCTGAAAGCTTTCAGATCCACCCCTCCCAAAATTCGAGTTATCCTTCTTTTAATTGAATGTTTAAACGATTTGTCTCACATAACTTCGTTTGACGAACTAATTGAGCACATCAGAATTTAACTGTTTCAGCTGTCAAAGACAGCAAAAAAATTGTTTTTTTAATTAAACTTGTAACTTAATGTTTGCATTTTTGGCGAATTTTTGTAAAACCGCTCGATTTTTTAGACTATTTGGCGCTTATGATTTTAATATTTCGACATTTAAAAATGTAGCGGAAATAAAGTTTTGAAATTTTCACAGATTATTCAACAAACCTTTTGTCCTCTTTTAAAACAAGAATGATAAAAGCATATCCATTGAACGATTTTCTACGCATTTATAATACATGTGTGGCAAGGTGCCTAAATAACTAATAATTTAATTGAATTAATTAATTAATTTAATTGCAGTCAAATGTATAAGCCACTATCTTTTTAAATTTTCTATAATTTAATTACGTTACCAACTATATACATGATATTTGCAGTTTTTAAATTTACCACAGAAGCCCAACACTTTCATTATTCTCGATATAAAAATAAATAGAATTGTTTGTAGATATTCTAATCTTGTAAATAGAATTGCTTAGCTTATTATTCCCATTAAACTACATGATAAATTATTTTCCTCTTTTTAATGCACTCATCATCCAACTCATTTCAAAGAATAACGTATTTTATAGAAACCATTTTAACTTCATTTTATTAGTAAACAAGCTTTAGCATTCGAATGACGGTGAAAATAGGCGCGAGCATTCAAGTTTTCGAATTACAGTTCCCAGTTTCGTTCCAATGGGAATCGAAAATTTGAGTCCCATTCATTCTAAATACAGATCTTTCCCCTGACGAAATTTAAAAAATAATTTCATACATTTTTAGATCATTGCAAATAAATTTATAAAGTTTTTCGTTTATATATATATATAACTATATAACTGTAGGATTTTTTGGAAAATGCAGAGCAGAGATGTCCGGAAGGAAAGTAGAAAATTCAGAAAACGTTCTCGTTTCCCTTATGACAGAATATCCTCATCAGTTTAATGGTGCTTACTAGTGTTGAAGAAGTTTAATGACGCTTAGCTGCGCTGAAGGCGAAAAAAAAATTAACATGCATTCTTTAATGTTATTTTGTAGTCATTTAGATCAAATACTGATACTTTTAATAAACAAAATACTTCTACTAGTACTATTCTAGTAGATGTGAAAGGTAAACAATTTCTGGAAACTAACCATCATTTCTGAAGTAATTATTTGTTTATTATAATAGGAACTCACACTGTACGGAAATTTTACAAGAAACAAAGAATCATGTTAACGATTATCTATAAGCCTTTGCTGAATATTTTTGCTTCTCTTAGCACACGAACTAATAAACGAAGGGGATTTGTAATTTGGGAACTTTACAAACTAAATAACTCTAACCATAATGAATAGCCCAGAAGGGCTATTAATTTCGTTTTGGCATTTTGCGTTCTTTCACTATAAACGGCGTTTCACTTTTCAAATTGTTGCCATCAAATATTAGAGCCCTGGGTTACATTAAAAAAATTAAATAGTAAAGAATTTGCATGAATGTATGTATGCTTCTCGCATGTATGTGAAAAAACAACGGTACCTACAGACATCAAATTTTGAATGGAATTTGTTTTATTATCTGTTTCATACTTCCTAAAACTTTGACGAATTTTGGATTAGCAAACTTTACGATTTCAAAGCGAGCAACGGCAACACTGTACGGCAAAAAAAAAAAAAAAAAAAAAAAAAAAAAAACCCTCTGACGCGCGAGGCTGTGTATCCGAAATTCTAAACCTATGCTCTTTTAAAATTATTCTGTGATATTGTTGTTGAACTGAATTTTATGGTTCATGTGCGAAGAACATGTTATTTAATAAATGAAGGTAAAACACAAAACGTTAAATAACGACCCTTTGGGCGTAATATAAAATCTAAAAGCTTGCAGATTTTTTTAACATTATTAACAATATGCATGAGTTATCAAATGAAAGAGAAGCACGTCAATGTGAAATTTAATTCAAAATTAGGGAAAAAAATCTTTGTTTGACGCAGATTTAGAAGTTCTACTGATTTTGAGGGCAATTAAACACATGTCCCCCCCCCTCTTCTTGAGGAGGAAAAAAAAAACTGCCACTTTTTTTTCCTCTCTTTTGAACGAATTTTTGTTTTTTTGAACAAATTCTTGGTTGCAGTCTTTTCGCCCAAATGACACCTCGCCCAATTTTCTTCCCCCGTAACCTGCGGAGAGGTGTCTCTTTTCACGTTCCCCTCGGCCTAATCTTAACCCCACGATGTCCTAATTTCGGCCCTTATGAGAGATGGGGATGGGAACTTTTCACTCTATATCCTCACATTCCTTATCTCTTTAATATCTAACTCTTACCTCTATTTTCAAATTAATAGCTTAGATTGATAACTGCAATTATTACTAAATTATTACTTAAATGAATTTCCATTCATAATCGTTAAAGCGTCCAGATATTTATTTACTAATCTATTATACATAATTTTCGATCATAAGCCTAAAAGCTACTATTTTTTCCCTCCTTTCTGCATGCCTTCGTGGTATAACGGTAGCACACTCGGTACGTATTCGATAGGTTCAGGTTCGAGTCCTGGCGAAGGCACTGCTCATTTTTACGTCTCCTGCTCCAAAAACTCCTAATGACTCTACAGTGGCGCCAAAACTAAAAGCTGGTGGATGATGATCTTCACCACCAGGATTTAGAGATTGGGTTCTCCAATCCCCAGTTGCACTTTAAAAGGGGGCGTATATAACGTACGAGACCACTTGGAATTTCAAAAAGTTTCAATTCAAAATTTTTCTGTGCTTCCACGCTGTTGTCAGTGGTGTGCAGCACAGGGAAGGAAAGGTTGTTTATCTCCTCTATCTGCGTGCCTTCGTGGAGTAACGGTAGCACACTCGACGCGTATTCGAGAGATCCAGGCTCGAGTTCCGACAAAGGTATTGCTCATGTTTCACGTCTCGTCTTCAAAATGTCCTAATGACTCTGCAAGCCATAATAAAAAAGGTCTAATTCTAAATAAGGAGTTTATGGTAGTTAAATAAGTGTAATAGCGCCAATATGCGCAAAACATAATTGCACAAAAAATTGTCCTAATGGATTCGGGAGTGGTCAAAACGGATATTTTCGTTGAAATATAATTCCCGAAATTTTTTTCGATTACAATACTTCCTTTACTTCGTACAAGGAAGTCAAAATGCATAGCAATTAAAATAAAAAATGTAATTGCCTATTAATTAGAACCACAGCTTAAAAGATCAAAAATGTAAAATTTCAGTGACCATCAAATTTTCATTTTAGTGGCATTTATATCTTACAGAATTTTTTCAGATAAAATGTATGAATAAAATTTATAATGCATGTAATGTAATGTTTCAGTAACTATATCACTATAGTATGCTTATAGGAATCATCAGACAGTTCAGACTACGACACATGTAGAATCAATTACCTGTTACCGAATTCCAACCATAAATCTTTCAGTTTCCATATGGATGTGCTGACCACTTACACCATGAGAACACGCACGGGGGGATACAGTAAAGTCTTACATTCGCTTCCCCAAAAAAGGTGACTCGCGCAAGGCAAAAAAACCATTTGCTCAGATCTATGTGGTGACAAATAATCGTCCACAAAATTTTAATATGATCACAACTGTACACACTTTTAGATTCTTTGGAGCTGGAAACCTGAAAAATTAATTATGCCCCTCTGGGATATTAACTTCGGATCTTCCAATTACTAGATGGGTGTGCTAATTACTTGCGCAACAGAGGCAAGTACAGGGGATACGATAATTCTTTATCTGTTTAAGTAAAAGTTTAATGAGTATCAAAACGGCCGAATCTTAAAAACTCCAGCTACAACTTTCGGTGGAAAATCTAGGATCTTTAATTTACAGAATGAAATGCCACAGTGATATTTTGGATCGCAAAATTTTTCAAAATGTAAATGTAATAAACTGAAGTTGTTTTCCTAAAAATAATTTGAAGAACAGTTTCTGTAATCAATTCTTCAACGGTATACGTAAGTGATAATTTATAAAAAGGGGAATAAAATATATTTCTTCATGTCGCAGTAACGCTATGATAATCTGTACAAGATCTGTTCAGATTAGCTGCCCAGACGGTATAGTGGTTAGGGAAGCAGAGCCCGGGTTCGATTCCCGGAGAAGGCAAGGATGTCTGTAAATATAAAGTGCCTTTGCGGCATGGGAACATTCTAAATATATGGCCAGCCGAAAGTGCTCTCGTGTGGTTTTGGTGGTAGAGGAGAGGGGTGGAAGATCTTCAGACTCTTCCCCCCGGGGCGCACTCTTTCAAAATTGGGGTGGAAGGAGAAATCCAACCTCTTTGCGGCTCTGGCAACCATGAAATACATGGACAAGACAACAACAACATCTGTTCAGATTAATTAACTTTAACAAATTATGATTATAATTATAAGAAAACTATGGAAAAATTCATTTGATTCATTAGAAACCGATATAATAAAAATGTGGTTATACGATAAAGGAAAATCATAATTTGCATTCGTAATTTCTTACGATTGAATAACGCTGTAGCAATAAATTGACTTAAAACTGAAACTATCAAGTTGCATCAGAAAATATCTAGAAATGAATTTGAAAACTATTCAGCTGTGTCACAATTCATATCAGAAACAAAAATTCAAAGTAGCTTGTCTCTAAGATTACCGCTTAAACAGCAGAATCTATCTGAATTTTTGCTTTAAAAAGTAAGTTAAGTGTTTGGCATTTTCAAAGTTTTCAGCATTATAATATAATGTGTAAATTGTAAAAACAAGCATCCTATAATTTATTTCATAAAGTCGTAAAAAATACTTTAAATGGGATAGGTTGTAATCAAATAATTTAGAATATTGCACATGTGTATTGAGTTTCGTAATAATCATATAATGCAAAATTTATGGGATATAAAATACTATTATTTACGCTGTATTGTTATTCAGAATATTTTATGAAAAATTCAAGCAGGAGGCATCTTAACCCCCCCTCCCAAAAAAAAAAAAGAAGCGCAAGTGATTTGGGCTAAAGGATGAGAGACAGAACCATCAAAGAAGGAAGGGCGAACTGTTGCAGGAAATTTTGGACGAAATGTAATTTGAGCGAAAAAGCAAAAGACATGAATTTTTTGCTCCTGATTGGTTTGGTTTATTTAATTACGGCAAAGCACTCAGATATCTGCCTAAGAAAAGGGATGCCTTGGCGGAGGACTTTTCTAGGAGAACTGGTTTGTACGCACTTTACACATGCGGAAAACCACAAAAACGCCCATGCAGCCAGCCCGTTCCCCGGTTTCGAACTCCGGACAAAACTACTGATATTCAGACTTTTTGCTTCTGATGAAGAGGGATCTGTATCTGATCTTCCTTGTAATTTATTGAAAATTTACGACTTTTCTCGAAGACGGTTGTCTAAAGTCTGTCGATACAAGAAATTCATCGATTTACTAAAAGGAGAATCAATAAATTAGAATAAAAAATATTTATTAAATAATTATCTGAAATTTTCAGATAGATATATTATAACTTAATGAAGAATAATGCATTTCAAATATTTTTCAGCTTAGTTTTCCTAATAATAAATTGAGACTTATATAACTTTAATTAAATCTGAATTTGCTAGGAAGTGTAAGTTGAAAACTGTTTGTAATATATCGTTCCCTTAGTCTTCAAAAATAATAATTCTTTTTTAAATCCGTTTCTCTTAGACTGATCTATTTATCATAAACGACTCATTGCGTAAATCATCAAAAATCGATTCGTTACGAAAATGTGTGACAAATGGAATAAATCAAATTTTTCTTGCATCTAGCTAGTCTTAAGAAGTATATACGTATGTACATGTTTGAAAACGTATAAGCTTCCTACGAAAAAAGATTACAAGACGACGATAACCTTAATGCAATTGATTTTTCAATGCAGAAGATGGTTGCATTCAAACGTCCAATTGCATTAACTTTATCATCTTTTAATAGGATCATTTAACAGGATATGTTTTCCCGAGTCCAGTAATATTTCAGCAATCCCGTCTCTTGATTAGTTAAAGTCCATCTCAAGTATCTTCCCCCCAAAAATAAATAAATAAATAAATAAAGTTCATGTTACTTCAGCAAGTAAAAAAGAACCTTCAATTACGCCACAAAAATTAAAAATAAAAAACTTTCAACAATTAAAAATAATACTAGGGGGAAAAGAAATCTGAAAGCTTTCAGATTTTATATTACGTCCAAAGGAGCGTTTTTTAAACGTTTTGTGTGTTACTTTTATTTATTAAATTTTATTAAGTTATTTATTAAGTTCTTCACACTTAAACCATAAAATTCAATTCAACAGCACTATCACAAAATATTTAAAAGCATACCTTTACAATTTCCGATACACAGTCTCGCGCGCTGCACATAAAATTGTTCTTTTTCGTACAGTGTTGCCATTTCTCCCTTTGGAATCGGTGAGTTTCTTAATAAAAAATTCGTTAAAGGGTTACAAAATATGAAATCGGCAATAAAACAAATTCCAAATTTGGGCTTCCAGATGCCCATATTCGAAGCAGATTTATGTTAATCAATATTTGATGGCTCTAGGTACCGTTGTTTTATCACAATGCGAGAAACATACACACATTTAGGCAGATTCTTCATTATTTAATTTCTTTAAATATAATACAGGGCTCTAATATTTGGTGACAACAATTTAAAAAGTGATTCGCCGTTTATAGTAAATCAACGCAAAATGCCAAAACGAAATGAATAGCCCTTCTGGGCAACAATTCTGGTTTGTCATGCATTGAAAGAACAGTATCTTGCTTGAGAGTTTAACATACAATTTTTGTGTCAGTTGAAATAGACGTCTAAATTGTCTAATGTACTTTGAATCAGCGATTCGCAAAGTGTGGACCAGGAAAGAATTTTGGTGGGTTGTAAAATGTTTGAAGCAAACCTTTTTACTGAGACGTAGAAAGGCAGAAATGCTATTTGCCGTAAACCACACTGAATACTGAAGAATAAACTTGGTAGCCGAGTAAGATTAAATTCCATTTTTATTTCCAACTGACATTTGTGGCCGCAATCACTTGGCATTCTAATCGTGCCTATTCAAGAACATTTGTTGCCATAGGAAGCGAGCACACAGAAACTGTGTCCTAGCAGTGTAGAGAGAGAAGCTAAACTGCGTAGTTATCCAATATGGAAGGTTTGGGTTCAAGTTTTCAAAGTTTAGGTTCCCAATGACTACGTCATCAGCGTTACGCAAACTTCGTGGTATAGATTAATCCAGAAATGAAGCAGTCCAGAAATGTGATTATTATTTTTAGACTGAAGACGGGAGTTAAAGGGCAAATATTAATTTATTATTTGAAAGATTGTTATTTTATATGTTACATATATATCAGTGGTCGAGTGGTTAAAATTGCTAACTATTGAGAACTCAAGCCGGGTTGAAATACAGGTGAACGGACTGGCTGCTTGGTTGAGTTTCCCTAGGTTTAACGTGAATAGAAGCCAGTTTTCTTTGGAACGTTCTCCACGAAGGCATCCCTCCCCTTAGCCTAGCCCCTTGCGTGCTCTGCTATATACAAATAACCTGATCTAAGCTTTTTTATGAAAGTAATTATATGCACGCGAGTGGCAATAAATTGCTACTGCAAATGCATATTGGTCGCTAGATAAAAATCTTTTTTTTTTTAGATCTTCTATTAAATGATTAAAATGTAAACAAATTTTATAAGGGAACCTACACTCGGTTGATATTACGTATTAAGCGATACATTATCTGTTAACAAAATTCGAATTTATTGCTTTTTTATCCGAAAAAAGACCCATGGTCAGCTTCGGATAACCCATGGTCCGAAGGCTTATAACCCACAGCATGGTCATCATTAGCATTATGAAGTAATATATTAGCTATTTAAAATAGTCTCTTAAATAATTAAAATTTTGTAAGAGAAGCTAGACTCGGTTAATTTTATTAAGTGGCTCATTACCTGTTTCTCACACACACAAACAAACAAAAAAATCCGAATTTATTTATTTATTTATTTATTTTTAAAACTGAAAAAAGACCCATGGCCAGCTCCGGATGAAACATGATCACAAAGCTTATAATCCATAACTGAGTATGGTTAAAATAGGGGTAGGATAACCCACGGTCATCATTAGCATTCTGAAGTAATGCATTAGCTATTTTAGAAAAATACTTTATTTGAAATGAGTGTGAAAACATTACGCCGCCCGCCCCTCAGAAAAGTCAAGTTTATCTGAACTCACTATGATCCATGGTTCTGACATTCTGAATAATCCATAATCAGAAGACTCATTATTAAATATGAAATAACACATTCGAAACATCTGCATTTATCCCAGTATTTCCATTTATTCGGATACTTACGCCAGAATTATTCAACGGCAATGTTGAATCATTTTGCATAAAATGAATTTCAGAATTTTCATTTTTAATATTTTATTTTCAGTTAAATAATGTAATTTTTTTTATTTTATTAAAATGATTTAATTCTTTAAGCAGGCTTCCGTATATGAAGCTGAAAACCTATACTTGGCGATAAATTGTAGTTAAAACTGTTAAAATATGAACGTTTTCAAAAAAATGCAACTTACAGAAAACGTGAAATTGATAATAATGAAAAAATAATTAAATACCCCATAAATAGGAGAAAGTTTTTAATTTCAGAAAACCTCTTACGGAATATACTGTTAGCAATAGTGATAGCCTACTGACAAATTTACTTACAGAATGGAAAATTTCAATTGTGATGCAATGCAAAACTTTTCCATAATTCAATTGAAATCTTTAATCTTTCCAAATCGAATTCATTCTTACGGAAATCCTTTTGTTTAACGCAGATTTTAATCGATATAATTCAACCAATGAACGTAAATACCATCAGCCGGGAACGGTTTGCCCAATAACAAGTTTCTTTGCACAGCTGTATTTCCAAGCTGTATTACCACCTGGAAGTTTCCCTGATATAAAATAAAATTAGCAATAATTAGAGAAGAAACTAGTAGATGTTGCAAACGGCAAGCGGTACACGATATTTTTTCATATGATCGTATACTTATCCTAATTTCTTTGATCCCCCTTTTCCTCTCAGGATTGTTACTTAAACTTTACCCTGAAAGCAGTTTATGCTGTTCGAGAAGATTAGACTAAAAAACAAGCTCACACAGCAATATGAATGCTAATTTATAGCTGTATAGAATACTAACTGTAATAAAAGTTTTTTAGCCCAAAGGTCGTTAGCCCAGAACGACTATTAATTTCGTATTGCCATTTTGCGTCGGTTCACTTTTCAAATTGCTGCCACCAAATATTAGAGCCCTGTGATATATTTAAAAAATTAAATAATGAAGAATCTGCATAAATGTATGTATGTTTCTCGCATTGTGATAAACAACGGTACCTAGAACCATCCAATTTTGAATGACGTAATCCTACTCCGAATATGCGCATCTGGAAGCCCAAATTTGAAATTTGGAATTTGTTTTATTATCGATAATCATATTTTGTAAAACTTCAACGAATTTTTGATCAACAAACTCAAAGATTTCAAAGCGAGAAACTTTAACGAATTTTTGATTAACAAACTCAAAGATTTCAAAGCGAGCAATGGCAAAGTTGTACAGAAAAAACATTTTTATCTCCAGAGTGTAAGACTGCATACAGGAAATTCTAAAGATATGCTCAATTTAAAATTATTTTGCGATATTGTTCTTTAATTGAATTTTATGTTTTAAGTGCGAAGAACATGATATTTCATAAATAGAGGTAACGCAAAAAATGTTAAAGAAAGGCCCCTTTGGACGTAATTTAAAATCTGAAACCTTTTAGACTTTCCTTTATTTTTTTTCCTCCCACTTCACCGAAGGAGAGGCATTATTCCTATTCCTTACTAATAATTTTTCGCCTTTACAACTATTGCAATTTGACACAACGTCTAAGGTCTTAGTGCACTGCTCGTTAATAAAATACATCACTAAAAAAAAATTTTTTTTAACTTAAACCCCTCTAAAGTACTAAACTATATTCTAAAATTTTGATATCAGTCTCGAAACAGCATTTTGTGGTGAATCACTATCAATGGCATATTACTTTTAATTTGTTGTCCCCAAGTATATCCCTTTTATTATATTTAAAGAAATTGAATAATGAAGAATCACAATGCAGGAAAGTGAAAAAACAACGGCACCTAGAGCCATCCAATTTTGAATAACGTAATCCTCCACCCGAACACAGGCACCTAGAAATCCGAATTTTGAATTTCCAATTTGTTTTATTATCTGTTTCATAGTGTGTAAAATTTTAACGAATTTTTGATTAACTAATTCAACGATTTCAAAGCGAGCAGTGGCAACACTGAAAGGAAAAAAACATTTTTATCTCCAGCGCGCAAGACCGTATATCGAAAATTCTAAAGATACGCTGTTTTTAAATATTTTGTGATTTTGTAGTTGACTCGAATTTTATATTTTGTAAGCGACAAGAATGTGATATTTAATAAATAAACTAAACACACGAAACGTTAATAATAAAAAGACAAAAAAAAAAGTTTTGTAAAGTCATCTTAGTACAAAAACTGAATATTGACATGATGAACTAGAAAAGACTGAAAAAAAAGGGGGGGGACAATTTTTTGATTGAATTGTACTTGGCGTTAAGGGTAAAGAAAATGATGCTTGATAATACAGCTAAAAAGAAAACAAAAGGGGGTAGCAGGAGTAAATGCAGCAGAAGACTGGTAGAATGAGGGCTCAGCGAGAGCATAAGAAACCTTAGCAAACCTTTTGAACAAACACTAAAATATGAACCATTTCATTTTTTTTAAAACCCAAGAAAGTTATTAGTTCTCAAAATATTCATTTTGCATTGTTTCACTTTTGATTCGAGACTGTTGCCACTCGGCAAAATGTAAGAAATTTGTGAATCTGTTTGTTATGGATTAACAGACAGATTCAATTTTTATGGTGAAACTAAGTTCTTCAAAAGAAATAGATGCAGTTCTTAAGAATATTAATTTTTGGTTTTTGAATCGGATTAATTTTAATAAAAATGCATTTTATTCATGGGATATCTAATTAAGAACATTCAATATTTTTATAGAATTACGTCACACTTTTTCACTTTTCAAATAAAGGCAGAAGATATAGAAAGCTCCCATGTTAGTCGAAATGTATATTTATTTAGTTTGCTTTTGCTATTAAATCTGGGGCATCTGTATTGATAATCTCTACTGATAAAGCACATTCAAATTTAAGAGAATCTTTTGGCAACCGTTTCTGAACCCCCCCTTTTTTTAGTTTTTTCTCAATTTACATATATGTTCAATTTTCTTGACCAACACAATATTTTTTGTCCTTTTATCTTTATCATTAAATATTACATTCGTCGCATATAAAATTCATCAGCAAAATCGCAAAAATTTTGTAAAAAAGCACATATTTAGAATTCTCGATAGAGTATTAAGCGTTGCCATACATTTTTTTTATATTCGCTATAATATTTCTTTAAAAATAATAAATAGCGATAACATTTGGTGGCAACATCCTTTTAT
The DNA here is from genome assembly GCA_000611955.2 of Stegodyphus mimosarum. NCBI lineage: Eukaryota > Metazoa > Arthropoda > Arachnida > Araneae > Eresidae > Stegodyphus > Stegodyphus mimosarum. The sequence continues at coordinate 266,732 of KK113470.1, forward strand.
TTGAACAGTGATACGGACAACAGAGAGAGAATCGAGACTAATAGCTCTTCTGCCGCTAAAAATCGCATGTAATTAAGAAAGCTTAAAAAAAGAAAGGTTTGACTTGGACAAAAAACTATGGGAAGTTTTCTCTGAAGAAACTTTCAGTTGTCTTCAAGGCAGTCACCCAGAATGAAATTAGCTCTCTAAATTAACACTGCTGGTAGGTATGAAACAAACATGCAATTTCTTCCCACGACAGGAAGTTTTTCGTTTTTCTCTAGGGGATAATGAAAATGGTTTGTAATAATTATTCCTAGATGAACAATCATGAAAATCATTAAAAAAATATACTGATAAACTTTGTCGGGAGAAAGACGACTTATAATGAGTCACATCAGTGCATCAAAAGCGTGAACAGAGCTAAAAGATTCTTTAAAGCTCCAAATTTGTTTAAACGAAACTTGATGTCTTACTAAATAAACCTAAGAACGTTACTGACAATTGCTACTTAAAATAACAACTGCCAATTTTGTACCTCAAATTTCCTGTTCCGATAAGTGTAATTTGGTATTAAGAATAGCATGTTAAATACAGCTTCTTCAGTGACCTCAAAATCAAAGGAAATTTTAAGGAACACTAGTTTAAAAGTCTTTTTTAACAATTTAACAATTCAGTGGTTTTAAAAAGATGATCCCCCCCTTTATTTATTAGTTTTGAACAGTATATGATAAGTTTTAAGATTTTGTATTAATAAATATATTTTTGATGATGTCTTTGTTTTTTAAGGATTAAATGAGCAGGCTATGTCAAGGCAGTTTCAATATAAGAAGTTGCTTTTCGAACAATGGAACTGAAACACTCGGCAATTATACCACTCTGTTTTTTGCTGTTATCGTGAATAATCTCTTTTGTCTGATATCCGAGCAAGCCCACGAAATTCATCGTGGCAGGGAGGCAAGATTGCGCCTGTCGTCGGCAAGAGCTTTGGGCACCATACACGTAGGTGACAGTACGATATTGACCAGTTCCTCCCCCAGTTTTGAAGGAAAGTATGCCGAGGGTTACGGATCTGAGGGACTCCCACACTTCTTTC
>KK113470.1:270882-333181 GCA_000611955.2 Stegodyphus mimosarum
CTTGGAAATTTTTGAATTCCTGTGGAGAATAAACAAGATTTGGCTCATTAATCTTCTAAGTATTATAAAACTATAATTTAATTATAAAAGAAATTCCTTTTTACTTTAGCACATACCAGATTTTTTATTTAACATTTGTTTAGTATGCACAATTTTTACAACATCTGATAAACGAAAGTAGAGGTTTGAAGTCTCAAAGAAATATCTCAATAATAAGGATAAATGACTTTTTGTAGCACCCATCTTTTTGAGACGAAAAGCAAAATCTAAAATCTCGCAGTTGGTAGGTTTTCTTCCTTCTGTTTCAGCCTTCGTATCTAGGTGAGGCTGCTATAGTTCTTTGTGCGGAAGTTGACACTAAGAAGAGATAGTCTTCTGATTAGGTAAGAAGGGGGTCTTCAATTAAATTTCGCGTAGTTCGTATCCTACCATTTGAAACATACAATAAGTATAGCAAAAACAATGAATGTCGAAATATTTATACAAAATGACACCATCATAAACCACTTAGTTAATATATTGAGCTTTGTATTTTTGGCATATTTTAGCAGTTTAAAGCATCTGACTTTTTAAGGTGTTTATCATTCTTTACACTTTAATACATGCACAGTATGAGTATTTGTTGAAAATTTATATTTCTGCAGTCCAGTAGCTTAAAATTTTGCAAAGCAAATTAATAATTAAAGATGCTGTTCCAAGTTTTCGAATGCTAATTAAGGAAACGTGACTTCGTGCGGAAGTGCAAATAAGGTGTGCAAAGTGCACCTATGGTAGATAGTTGAAGAGATATTAGGAGCTCGAAACTTGAAAAGCAGACAATACTAAATGAGCATTGTTTCAAGACAAGCATGTTCTTTCTTTCCCATTTCTAGAAGAGTTTATCTGCGCAAGACTCCTTCATAGGCCCATGATGCGGACTGTCTTGTGCCCAGAATGTACCACAAAGGAAGAGAGCTCATGGTCTCTCTGAGCCGACAAAACAGGTCTCGTGAACTTGATTCTGCCACACTTGTTGATTGGTTATTTTCAACGGGCACGTCACTGTCAAGGCTTTTCAATGGCTGAAGTCCATACAATTGGTGAAACTTTGTATTCCGAAGCAAGCTGTATGTTGAGCGATAATGCGTAAGCTGACAAAGCAAAAATGATGACATAGTGGCTTGAGTGGATAGCCACCGTTTTGCAAGAGGAATGGCTAATAATGTCTTCAGTGAGAGAACAAGACTTGAATGTACTTCTTCCAAGACTATTCCAGTACTGACCTCCAAAAGAAGGTCCACACCATATTAACCCTTTGAGTGACCAAACTGTCGATATGTGTTCAAAACTATTAGTTCTGATGTCTTAAAGTACACAAACATGCATCTTCAAATATGTCCAGACAATTAAAGTACTATAGATGTTGGAAGAAAAATTCCACTTAAAAAATTGGGGGATTCATTTTGGAATTATAATCGAGAAAACAATACTTATTCATAGTCTTGTGAAATTTAGGGGTTCGGCGATAATGTCTTGGCCGCTTGAAGAGTTAGTAAAATATCACATTCTAAAATACAAGTTTTTCAGTTTCATTTTTCAACCCCTGCTGTTTGTTTACAGCAGTGCAGTATGTCTTCGTCGTGGAAGAAATGTTAGACTTAAAAAATAATAACTTACAAAAGGAAACTAAATAAACAAATAATAACTAAATCAAAATTTCTTCTGAGGTTAAAAGTGTGCTATTTTGAATCCTGAGAGTCAAAAAGGTTTTAAAAATAAATTTAAATAAATAATAAGACCGCATCCATTTTATTGAGAGAAAAGCTTTTTTTGTTTAAGTTTTTGTGCGAAGTAATTAATTAGACGGTAATTGTAGCAAGATATCAGTTAAGTCAAGCATATTCATATAATATGAGATCTATATTACTTCCGCGCCTGATAATTTACTTTTTAGCTCAAAATTATTAGGGAATGAGTCTAGTTATATAAATTAACACATGTCTGTTATTTGAGAATATCCGTGCATTTCTAACTGGTTTAATAAAATAGGAGCAACTGCGAACAGCATACTCAAGGCGTCCGTCTGAAATTTATGTTTTAAACTTAATGGTTAAATGTTTCATATAGGAAGGAAACGCGATTTTTAAGTATAAACGCTTCCAAAGCAATTCGAAGAAGACAGGTGATGAATAAGGAACGTTCGCGAAGTGCTAAGAATTTCTCCTTTGGATAGGTGCAAACGTAACTATTTCAGTTTTCAGGTCTGCCGACACATTTGATGTTAATTGAGAATGGACTAGCAGAGTGGCCTTCAAACTGCGCTCCCCAGGGTTCCGCAAGTCAAAATAAAAATTATGAAACACCCACACTAGTTGACTAGTGTTTATTAACTTAAAAATATAACGAAACATTTCGTTATAGATGAGTTTTAAAACTTCAGTCATCTTATGAGCAAGACAAAGAGAGCGACATGCAATGTTTTGCAAAACTAAACAGTTTTCTAATAGAAAATGAATTGAATTTAGACGATAGTGTTCAAAATTATACAATGCAGCACCGTTTTCAACTAAAGAAAACTTAACTAAGTATGACTAGATAAAAAATCCGTTTCAGTACTATGATAAATCAGGAGGCTTGCCGATGAAGGAAAGGGAACAACTTACTGACATATCAACAGATTCGATGCCAAAATCTAAATTAAAGCAACAGCAGCTCCCAAATTGTTGGTTGCAGATTCATGCAGAATACCCAGAAATTTCTAATACAGCTAAAAACAATTTAATGCCACTCGGAACAACATATTCAAGTGAAAAATCTTTCTCAACGTATGTGGCAACACAAACAAAATACAGAAACAAAATTAAATGCAGAATATGGAATGCAATTTCAGCAACAATTTGTGTCACAAAAAGCAAACACACCCTATCACTAAATACAGTGCAAGTGTATGTAACACTTGGAGCACGAGTTAATGCTATTAATGAGTAAATTACATTCACTTTATGTTAAAAATTTTTAACAAAAAATATAATATTTTTCTTACATTGTTTTTATACAAAATACCTATAACATATTGATCTACTTAATTATCATTTTATGATATATTTTTCTAAAGGTGGGTGGGGTATCCCGAAAAAAACCTGACCGTTCTAAAGGTTCTGTGAATCCACAAAGTTTGGAGATCACTGGACTAGCAAATGTATTGAATTATAACTGATATTTTCTGAAATCTTGAAAGCTATTCTCGAAGGTTTTTCTGATAAAATGCCAATGAATGCTGAATATTTTTCACTAACTGCAAGACTTTGGCCTAGACAAAGGTCAGTATTGAAGGGAGTTTATATGTCATTGCTGCAATTTCAGTCTAATTCCAGATACTGTAATTCTTCGAAACATTATTTTTTTTACTGCTCTTTTGAGCTTAAAGATACAAGTTCATTTCCTCTAAGTAGACAGCCCTATTCACTAAAAATCTTGTAATTAGTTCTAGCTTTTAAACTCAGCATCGTATGTGCTCTTCTTCTGGTTCATTTTTTCGGTTATAAATGACTGGCTAATACAGCCGCGAATGTGACATGCCTCCTTAAAAAAAGTGACGTTTGTTTTTAATAAGGTCTTATTGTACATTCCTATCCCATGAACTGTTGCAAAGTAATGCTCGCTTAACATATATATTAAGTGAGAATTGAATTTACAGAGGTTGGTTGTGATGTACACGAAGGCGGTGGTGACGTACACGAAGGCGACGGTGCTAACGATGATTTTATTTATTAAAACGTCTGCCCTCACAATGGAGTGACTACTAAACTACGCTATTTATTTTTAAAAGCAAATTTCTTTTCTGAGAAGAAGGGTGAACAGCAGCCCACCAGTAAGATTTATGTATTCTTAAAATTGTAACTGATATTCTGCGAAAGAAAATTTGTTATTGCGTTTCTTCTATAATTAATTTTACTCCTACAGAGTTTCAAAATAAACCCGAAAGAATAAGAATTACATTGAATAAAAAATAGCATTTAATTAACAGAGTAATTCATTTTTACGCACAATCACATAACATACATGTGACTTCAAAATTACATTACTTACTTTACGAAGAACAATTATATTTCTAAAGAGAAAGCTAATAGGCCGATAGGAAAGTTAGGAATGATAAAATGGTAGCTCATAAAATCTTAACTTATTGATATGTAAGTAGAAGAATTAGATATTGATAAAATTGTACCTCACTAATAAGTGGGCAGAAGAGTTACGGATGGATAAAATGACACATCACTAATATGTGAATAGGAGAGTGACGGATAGATAAATTATACCTCACTAATTTGTGTACAAGAGATTTACGGATTGACAAAATTATATCTCATAAAATATACCTCACTAATAGGTAGACAGCACATTTTCGGACTGATAAAATTTTTCTCATAGGAGGTTGGTAAAAAAAAAAAAAACACATTCTCCAAGGAAAACAAAGATTACTGGTTAACATATGCAACTATTTTCACAGGATACTATTTAAAACATGAACTGTTATTATTCGAGAGGACTAATCTGTACTTTTCGACATCCTTGACTTTACAGGGAAAGTTTTACCTTCCCAAATTTGTTGATAAAATATTTATATTTTCTCTTACTATTTTTCATTTCTTTGATTTTTTAGAAACTCGGTTAGATTCCTTAATCAGGTACTATGTATTTTTAGCATTAATGATTTTGGCGATTCTAAATCATCTCAGCTGAAGAAATATAGCATCAGACGCAGAATATTTACGTTGTTCTGCTATTTAAAATCACTGAAATAGTCACTTAAATATATTTCTTCTCAACTCGGGAAAGCAATTACATAAGAGAAAATGTAAGACATGATGGATAATTCCACCAACTGTGCTCTAGTGCCAAATATAGCACACTTCCACCCTCAAGAAAAAGAGGGGGTGTGAATCCAGGAAGCTATTTTTTTATGCCAAGCCCCAGAAGCACCCTCACGTACACCCCCGGGAAAAAGGGGATACAAACGATGATGACGTCATTCTCTGCACCTCCTGTGACAGTCTAGATTTCTGTCCCCCCTTGCCACAAGCTTGTAGCCACGTAGAAATCCGAGAGAAAAAAAAATATCGTTTGCCCACCCCCCTCTCATTCCTAGTTAACGACTGTGGGTAGGGATGGAAAAACGGACAGCAGTAGCAAAACCCAGGGGCCAAGGGCGTTCTGTGGGGATGAGGTCCAGGGTGGGAGGGGGTGTCACAGCACCTCACACATGACCCTGACCCTCAACGCATAAAAAGCAGATAAAAAAACGGGCCTTACCGAATTTTGGCGCGGGGGTGTTAGGAAATGAAAGTTTGAATGAAAAGAGAATGCTTTATATTATCTAAAAATCGATAAAATTTCAAGGTTATGTAAATATCTTTCAGAGATATGAAAAATGTTTTTTAGATTTAAACATTTAAACAGTTTCAGAAATAGGGAGGGAATTTTATTATTATTATTACTACTTTGATTATCACGGATATTTATAAATAAATAAATAAATAAATATGACTACCAGTTGTCCTAAAAGCACATATAATTAGTAAAAATCAGTTACGTAAATTAATAAGGCAATATTAGTCACATCTTCACACAACAAACGTCATCAAACAAGCGCTTTCTCTTTCGTATATAGCGATCTTGGTAACCAGTTTTTTTTTTTAATACGTTTCTAAAATCGTAATATATATATATATATATATATAAAACTGGTTAATTTTGTGATAAAATTAAAAAATAAATAAAAAGGTATGCGGTTAGAAACAACCTCTTTAAAAAATAAGAAAATAAATAATATAAAAAAGATGTACTATTGTAAATGTGCATAAGTTAACCATTTTTCTTTTTTAAAATATCACTGTTATTTTTGCCTTTCAGCCTACAGAGAAAAAGTCAAATACATTTTCTCATCACAATCTTCATTCTACGTATTCTTCTAGCTTAATTGATTATTTGTATTAAGACATTTTTCACTTAAGGAAGGAGAGGATAGGCACTTACAGAATAGTTTTCTTTCCATAACTTTGAATTATTTTTCCCGTGTAAGCACATTTTAAAGAAAATTTGCGAGAATTATTCGTGTGTCTTTCCCTCATTGTTAATACTTATTAGCAATCAAGAAAAAGACTTTTATATGTCTTTTTTTCAATGTTAATTTTTATTAACCAACAACAATAAACAAATATATTCATTGAAATGAAAATTTTAAACATTCAAAAATATATCATATAGCTCCTCATGTTAAGAACAAGTCGATGTAAAAATAATTCTTTGAAGTCAAAAACTTTAAAAAATTAGACTTACATATTCCATTTCTTATCTATTAGAATATAACGAATAATATTTGAAACAAATAATGACTATTGTGTTTTTTGTTAATTACAGTTAATTAATAATTACAGTTAGGAAAACAGACCTCTGAACATCTTTCTTGTTTAAAACTTAGCTTTGCAAATCCGCATACAAATTATAAAAGACAATTTTATCAATAAATTAAAAGTGGAAATAGCAGAAAATATTATTTATTTACTTAATTAGAAAAATGTAATCTTACTAATGAAATAATGAGAAACAAATTTCAAAAATAATGACAGTAATAGTAGCATATATTTTCATAACTATTCCATTTATATCATTGATACACTAAAGTGGGAAATCCAACTTTTCGTTCTCTTTGACCCATACATCAACAGCATTCCCCTTCGCTAAAAATCTGATAATTTCATTCACTATACTTTATTATATGTGTTTAGGTAAGTTTTATTTTATGTAAAATTTACTGCAACACATAAGATGTCGATAAAAATCCTACTGCAATTTGAAAAATGTTCTAAAAATGAAAATGATGAGATGTGTGACTGAAATCTGATTTAACGTACAGTTATTATTAAAGTACAGTACAGTCTATTATTGAAATTTCACTAATAGCCAACTTGAATATTTCAGGTAACGCTGTGGAGAAACAGAGAGTCAACATATGAAAAGGTTGTAGGAAAAAATGTCTCCCGGAAAATAAGGAACGGAAAGATAGGCACCGAAAAATTAGGAAACGGAAAATAAGTCACCATTCTTTTGCAATGGGAAAAATAAGGGATGTTTAGAAATATCGGCAAGATGGGAGATAAAAGTTTTATCATAATAACCATACCTACGGAATAGGGAAATCTTCTGACGATGACTGAAAGAAGATAAGCGAGCTGCTGGCCAGTCCGATGGTAAAAATAGAGGGTTGACCAGCGGGTCATGGGCATTAGTGATTGTTTCCCTCGTACCCCATGTAGTTATAGCCTTAAGCTGTGGTTCAGGGGTGAAACATTCCCAACTGAGCGTCAAAAGCAGTATTATAACAAACCGTTGTAGATGAAATTTTGTCACAGTTTGCGATAGGAATATTAAAACCTGCTATCGAAATGACCTTGCTCGGCTGCAGCTAGCTCAACGTTTTACCCTTAAAACCTCCCTCAAGAGAGCCCGCTATAACCCTGCCGGTTAAATTAGAATTTAGCAGGTTTCCCCAACTCCTATTGGTGACATTATTTGGCGAGATTTTAGAGTTCCTTTTTTTTCGTTTCTTATTTTCCGGGTGACATTTTTTCCGTTCCTTATTTTCCGGGAGCTTTTTTCCGTTTCCCTTTTTTCCGGGTGACATTTTTTCCGCACACCTATGAAAATGGCTACTTCCCAAGAAAAGGCACGTTGCGTGGCGTGGTTCATTGAAATAAAGACGGACACACGGATTCAGCGAAATTTCAAAACTAAGTACGGAAAACAACCAACACCGCGTTCGTCAATTCGTGAATGGCACAAGAAATGCATGGAGACGCGCACTTTTGGATAAAAACAAACGAGTGGATGAAAACGAATATCAGAGGAAACATCGAACGAGTAAGGCAAGCTTTTGACCGATTTCCAAAGAAATCCATTCGACAGTTACAGTTACTATAATCAACAGTGCGTAAGATCATATACCATAACCTAAAACTGCATGGTTATAAAGCCAATTGTTACATGCCTTCAGCCAAATGATAAACCAAAACGCATAACGCTTGCAGTGGACATGCTGAGTCAAAGATCGAAGGATACTATGTCCCTTAATCGAGTGTCTTTTGCTGATGAGGTAACTTTTCCTGTTTCCTGTAAATTCAGCACACATAATGCGAGAATACTGGAGCTCAGAAAATGCTATGCGACAATCGGTCAGCAATGAGATAGTCCTAAGGTCCATGTGTGGTGTGGAATGATGTGCTGTTGAATCACTAGTCCATCTCCCTTCGTTGAGAAAACAATTGCTGCAAATGTTTCTATGACTCATTTTGCCAAGGCAGGGAACATGAAAAATGTGCTAATTACCATGGCTGGAATTCGAAATCCAGGCCTTAATAGCCGGACGTGCTTCCTATTACACTACGAAGACACACATGGTAAGGAGGGAGAAAATACCCAACATGTTTACCTTGATCTTCGGGCTGAATATGTGACACCACAACTGACTGGCCTTCAACCAGCAATTCTTTACCAACACGATGGTGCACCACCATACTGGAGCATACATGTTCGTGAATTACTGAGCCAAACATTTTCCGGTCAGTGGATTAGACAGAATGGCCAGATGTCCTGGACACTTCGTTCACCAGACATAGCGCCGCTATTTCTTTTTTCCGTGAGGCTATGTTAAACACACTGTGCATCACATTATTGACCTAAAACAAAGGATCACTGATGTCACTGTCAGAATTCATGAGGCTATATACTGCAGCAAACACGGAGGGAAATGAAATTTCGCTTTGATGTCTTTCGAGTAACCCATGGTGGCCATACTGAGGTTCCTGAAGTGATTAAAAAAAAAAAAACATCTGAATATATACTGCTACTGTGTAACTAGTTTCCATCTCTTCATATGTGCTTGGAATAGAAGTTTGAAACTGTAAAGAGACACTTTATAGATACTTTATACAGTAAAACCATATTGATTTTAAATACTTTAATTACATGAAACGTATAAAAGGAAAATTCACTCATATCCATTTTGATTAGCAAGATTATTTGAAATGAAATGTTAATTTCCGATACACAATCTCGCGTACTGGAGATAAAAATATTTTATTCCGTACAGTGTTGCCATTGCTCGCTTTGAAATCGTTGAGTTTGCTTCCAGATACCCATATTCGGGTGGAGGACTAGGTTATTCAAAATTGGATGGCTCTAGGTACCGTCTTTGTTACACAGTGCGAGAAACATACATACATTCATCTAGATTCTTCGTTATTTAGTTTCTTTAAATATAATGCTGGGCGATCATATTGGTGGCAACAATCTGAAGACTGATTCAAACATTTTAAGTGCTTCGACGCAAAATGCCTTTTCGAGACTAATAATCCCTTTTCGGTTAACTCCCATTTGGGCTAAAAAAACATAAAGGAAGAATTTATAATAAAAAAATTATAGAAATTTAAAAAGTAAGAAAAATTTTTTTTTTTTTAAATCTGTGGCATAGGTAGAAAGAGGCAGAGGGCTCAGTTCGGCACATCTTTTTGGAGCGTCATCTTTCGTGCGAAACATATTATAGAGGTTAATTATATGGATCTTCGCAACAAAGCAAACATTGGTATTTATTGAATTATAGCAAAGCTACCTATTGTTATATATGTATGCTTTCGTACAGGACTAAAATTTTCTGGGATGAACTTTGTCAGGAACAGGCTCGCATAAACTTTACGAAAGGGGCACTAGCTCGTATTCATGTTAAGCCTACGTGAATGCAAAGTCTCATATGTTATAAGTACGTTAAATCACGTTGTAGAATCAAACACAAGCAGACACCTATTTTTGGAGATCTGACGGGATTGAATTACCATCTTATTCACTCGGTCATTGGTTATGTGAAGAATCGAGAGATGCTGAATTGTTGTATGACATTTAATTGAAGATGGAAACTGATTTTACATTGCACAGCATACGTAAGGTTTACATTAGGAAATTTATCAGCTTCATGTTCTTGCTATGGTTTTGTTATTCTAATGAAACTCTTGAACGAAAAGTCCATGCAATGTCTATTAAATTATGATCACAGTAACACAAATAAGGAAGAATTCCTCACATCATAAATTTATCTCCGTTACTGCTTGGGAAAGTGTGCTGCTCTATTTAAAAGTTTAGCACTTTATTCTGAAATACAGTCTCCAAAGCACAGTTCCAGTACTGCAAATTTTCCTCACAGTTGCTGTAAGTATTACTTATCGCGAGAAGAAATTTTTCTTAAAATTAATCGTTTAAGAAGAAACTACTGCCTAAAAATGCATTAAAGTATTATCTACAACAACAACAAAACAAAAACAAAACTGCAGTAACGAAACAAATTCTTAGAATGCCATGAAAGATCCTGCCGATGGGAAAAAGAAGCTTTAGGAGAACTTCAGAATGTTGGAATTAAAAGTTGAGCTCGAAAAATAAACACAGAACTATTTTATTTGTTTCCCTATATGCACATTTTTTAACAATTTAATTAATCTGTTTTGATATTACATAGAATTTTGGTGCGCACCAAGGGGAAGGTGTCTAAAGCTTTGGCTACGTCATTGTCATTACTAAGGGTAATATTTGTAGCTGGCATCTTTAACAAATACATATTTACTGTTGAACAGCATTAAAAACTAACTGAAAAAAATTCAATTTAAAAGCTGGGACATAAATTTTTGCATTTCATTTTTAAATGTAAAATGATATAAATAAGAAAATATCGCAATATTAGGTGCATTACTGTTTGAATAAAATTAAAATATTTATAAAGAGAAACATGATTGTATGTTATCACAAAAAAAATTGTCATAATCATTAAGTTTTTATTTTTAATGTAAATAGATATAGCAATGTGCACAAAACAGGAGTCACAAATTTTGTCTTAGCTAATATGAAGCATTAAAAATACATTTCATTCATGATGGTACACGTGTATCAAGCATAAAATGATAGTTGCTTCTAAATGTTATTATTAAGAAGCTCAGATAAAATGATTTAAAACTAAATAAAAAAAAATCAGAAAAATTTCAGATTTTATAAAAGGGGTCCAAAGTCCAAAGGGGAGCTTTTTTAACGGTTAACTTTTATTTATTAAATATCACGTTCTTTTTATCGTGTTCTTTATCATTTCTTTTATCATGTTCATGTTTCTTTTATGTAACCACATAAAATTCGATTCAACAACAATATCACAAAATATTTAAAAACAGCATATCTTTAGAATTTCCGATAGACAATCTCGCGAACTGAAGATAAAAATGCTATTTTCCGTATAGTGTTCCAATTGCTCGCTTTGATATCGTTGAGTTTGTTAATCAAAAATTCGATAAAATTTTGCAAAATATGATAATAAAACTAATTCGAAATCGGGCTTCCAGGTGCCCATGTTCGTCCGGTGGAGGATTATGTTATTCAAAATCTAATGGCTCTAGGTACCATCGTTTTTTCACAATGCCAGAAACATATATACATTCATGCAGATTCTTCATTATTTAATTTCTTTAAATATAATACGGGATGATAATATTTGGTAGCAACAGTTTGAAAAGGGAAACGGCTATTTATAGTGAAACAACACAAAATGTCGTTCGAAACTAATAGCCCATCTAGGCTACCGCCTCTTTGGGCTAATGATAACAGTTAAATAAATGATGATAAATTAAAATAATTAAATAAGTAACTTAACGCTGTATTTAGCAGTGCACTTTAATAACATTAAAGATAAGTAAGTAATCTTATTCAAGACCACTGGTAACAATGTTTGTTCTTTAATCAGGCGTGGTTTCGCTGAAATTGAAAATTCCAACGCTCATTCGGGATGTCAAAGTCTTGCAAATAAATGTGTAAAGAAGATAATATGACGCTTAATAAATGTTATGTGTTTTCTATATAATGCATTTTCTGCTTCTATATATCAGACACTTTTTAAATTTTTCTTAGCTAATCAACATTACTTTTTTCACCAAGTAGGTAAGCATAATTTGGATTCATCCAATGGAGCCAGGGTTTTTCATAATCGGAAATAATAAAACACTGCCTAATCACCTAGTTAAACTACTAGCAATAATCAGCATATCTTCAGAAACAATGCTCACACTATATTGAAACTTACAAACTTGAGTTCATATCATTCTAAATATTTCAAGACATCAAAGCTGATTATTTTTTTCATAAATTTCTTACCAATGTAATGATTGGCAACAACATAGTTGTACATTTTAATATAATAGTCTGTCATTGAACGCATATTCAAACAACAGTTCTACAGTCCAAGATCCTTCTGGGAAAAACGCCATGACAGCGTTTTCGCCATTTTTTGTTTACACCCGAAGAAATATATCTACACAACACAGACAGCATAGAAATTCGACGAAACTCGCCATAAAAATTTACGATCTCGAAGAAAATCCCTCAAAAGAAAGAAAAAGCCAAAAGAAGTAAAGAAAAACATAATTTTTTCTCATTCTTTTCGTTTTTACACTTCAGACCTCTTACAGTACGAAACCGATAAAACGCAGCAACAAAAGCAAAACACGAACGAAAACGATAATAAACAATGCCAACACAGGAAAGAGAAATAAGTAAAAAAGAAAATAATAATAATGAAAGAAAAGAGCCTTTCTCAGCGAATGGGACTTGACTGTGACCTAAACTGTGAGAAGTAGAAAGTTCTAATTGATTGCAGGTGGGTACGCTTCAACTAATTGTTCATCCATTAGGACAGATGTGCGCGACCTCTGCTCGCATTACGTACGTTAGAGACCTCATCTCTTTTTTTTTTTTTTTCTTTCTGTCTTTCTATAAACATATTTAGGTACAAAAATACCTCTCCCTTTTTCCGACATCTCCCCCAAATTCTCAAGAGTTACAGCAAAGATAGAATACAAGAAATTGTGCTTAATTTTTTCGAGAAAGGAAAGGCATACATGTCAAAAAAGGCGCCACAAGAGCAACAACTTTTCTGCTGGCACATATGGATATGACAATTCAAAAACCGGTTTCGATGCTATGCGGGTGTCGATATCACGCAGAGATACCCTGAAAAAATAATAATTTAGGCAAATTTTCCCCTAATTATAAACTTTGTCTATGTTATGCTAATACATATCGTATATTGATGTCGACCCTACGCTGATATTCTAAAAAATAATACTTTAATCACATTCTTTCTCTAACCATAATGTTATGGTAATATCTATCGTATGTTGATGTCGATCCTATGCTGATACTCTAAAAGATAATAATTTAATTAAATTCTTCCTCTAGTTATCAATTTTGTTACGCTAATATCTATCGTTTGTTGATGTAGATCCTATGCTGATATTCTAAAAAATAATCATTTAATCAAATTCTTCCTCTAATTTGAAACCTTGTCTATGTTATGCTAATAAATGCTGTATGCTGGTGTCTATCTTTTGTAGATACACTAAAAGTATAATATTTTAATGAAATTCTTCCGCTAATTATAAACCTTGTCTATCTTGGACCAATAGCTACTGGCGTACATACATACATGCTTACTAATGTTATTTTTTATTAACTTCATTATTATTTATTAATTGGATATTACTGTATTATTATATTCATATATAATACTTACTTCACATATGTTTACTATACATTCATACATGCTTACTTAAATATGAATTTACGTCTCAGTTATGCTTCTAAGAAGTAATGATTTTTTGGTAAAATGGCCCTTAGTTAATTGTTTTTTTTTTTTTTTTAAAGTTTTGCTTGTTAATACTTGATTAGGCGATGGCCACCATGAAAAACCAGTCCTCAATTCAACTGTTCGCCTTTTTTTTTTTTTTTTCAAGGAAAATAATCTGCAGTCGTCAGATAAGGTAAGTAAGGGGGGATGATTATGGTTTAGGCATTTTTTTAGAAAAATTGCTCACTGTTGAAGGACATCATCAGATTCGTAAGAGAAAGCATGTAAACATGGTAATGATAAAGAATTCTGCGGCCAAACCCGCTTTATGCGTGTAATACGTAGATTGCAGAAATATATATAAATGCTGATTTCTGTAAAACTGTACAGGCAATTTTCCTTCCAACACGTACAGACGATTGCTGGAATCTGCGTGAAAAACATTCAGTTTGACCTCAGTAACTTCTATTGATTTTGATCGAAGATGCAGAATATACACACAGACGAAACTGAGCACCGAAAGGAAATTCTATGCGAAATCTGAAAAGTATTGGGATATTTACACCTATCTGAGAAATACTGCACTCATTCATTGAGAAGATTTAGAATGGGTCGATTCATAAAAAGTTTATTTATCAATAGATATTGCAGAACTATCAAATACAATATTTAGCAGATAACATAGAATTTTAACACTAAAATAAGGAGAATTAACCCAAATTACACAACGCATGTTATGCCTTTCAAATCACTTTATAAAACTGGATGATATTCAAATATTTTGCAGCTGATGCTTTAGCTTCAAATTATGCGATATTAACCTAACATTAACCACAGGTTAAGGAAATGTGTTGTGCTAAATATTACTAACAAATTTTGCCAAATTCACAACATCGTATGGCTTTCATTTTCCTCAATGAAGCATTAAAATGAGGTTACATTGCTTTGTAATATAAACCCCCCAAAAAAACTGTATAAACGTCATCGATTTACATCAGTTGTTAAAACTAAAATTAACATACTAAGAAGCCAATATCCGGAGTGGAAAGAATATTTCATATGTGAAAAAAGTGCCATCAGGAGCTTAATGGTATTTGGTTTGTAAGCTTAATGCTATTTTGTTAAACATGCTTATATGTATAATACTTAAAATATAATTCTAATGTTTGTTTGTAGACTTGTATTAAGGATTTCATGGTATAATAAAATAAACATGTTATTAATATATTAATTACGGTAGCGAGTTCTTCAGTTAGAGGTTTTATTACGAATTCTGTAAAGATTGTAGCAATCCTTTTTCTTACCTGGGGTCATGGAAAATCTCCAGTAACTAAAACTTTCAAATTTCACAATATGGCTAACCATGTTCAAAGAAATACCTCATTGTGGCTTTATCAAATATGCAACTTAAACAACAAATTCGTTTTTCGACATATAACAATGAAATTGTTGAAAAAAGCTTTTTGCGATCCGTATAGTGATAACTCGGTAGAAAGATGAAGCCTATGCAAATAACAGCACCTTGACGTCAGGGCACGCAAAACGCGAGGAGTCAGCGCGCAGTGCAGAGAAGAAAGGAAAGCGAATTTCTAGGCATTCTTCTGCGAGTGAAAGTGAGATTGTACGCGCAGCATGGTTACAACGAAACATCAAGACGCCTTTACCACGTAATAGAATGATTGACAAGTTTGAGGAGGGGCGTAGTTTGACGTCTGTCATCCAAGAATGAAAGTGTTGTTTCAGGAGTTTTGGAAAGCCTTCCAAACGACAGGTACAGCTGTAAAAAAGGTTCGTGGCAATCGGCAAACGAAAACAACGGTAACTGATGGCCGACATATAGCCTGGCAGACGAAAAGGGATCAAAATCAGACAGGAGACAACACTGCTATGCAGTTCCGCATAGCAACCGGACGATGGGCATCCCGGTTTACTGCAGCGAGACGGCTTCATAAAGATCGCCTATCAGCCCGCCATCCTTAATAATGCATTTATTAATAATAATTTACAGTAGTGTAGATAGCACAAAAGACTGGACATCTCATCGATGGAGGCATGCCATCTTTCTCGAAGAGAGCCGTTTCAATCTGAGAATCGTTTTCGGCGCCAGTTGATATGGACTGAGGTAAGCACACATTTTCATCCCACTAACATCAGAGAAAGAGACTGTTCGTATGGTACTGGCATGCTTGCATTGGAAGGCATTAGGATGATGGTCAGATGGAGCTCCACGTTTTCGACGGCAGTTCACTTACCGTCTTTTCCGGGGTGCTTTGTTTTTATGGATAACCATTCACGGCCACACAGAATTCATGATGCTGAGGAGCTCCTGGAAAGGCACGATATCCACAGAATGGATTAAGCAGTGTAATTCCCTGATTTAAACCCGATTAGGTAGCCATCCAAGGTGTAGGAAATTTCAACAAGACACCTAGCGGCACGATCTTATCCTCTGGAAAGCACCAGACAACTGAAACAGATGTTCCGTGAAGAATGGAAACTATTACCCCAAGAAATCTAAGATAATCTGATACTGCGTATCGACAGACGATGCAAAGCAACCAACTGCATTTAGGGGAGGTCATATCCCTTACTAAGGTTTTTTGGTTTATTGTTTGTGCTCCCTCTTGGCCAGATAGTTTGTTGTAACAACGCCATCCTGTCAATAAAGCCTTTTTCTATTCGTTCCGTACTCTATGAGGCTTATTCTTTCTTTTTTTTTTTTTTACTATACTTTGCTGTCCTTAAGTACTACACTGTGACTGTGTAGTATGACTATTTCATGTCTCCCATTTGAATTTTTGAGAAATTACGTGCAAAATCACAAAAGCTGCTTAAGCTTTGCAGACTGGTGTATATGTGATCCCTAGATAACCAGTTTCCAATTCATGAACAAAATGATTGAAAAGTATCTGCGACCACAGATTATTACTATTATTTATTATTATTATTATTTAACGATGTTTCTGATAGTAGTAGAAAATTTTTTGGAGATCCGAGCAGTTTGAAAACCCACCAAACGAAATGGAATAAACATCAGAAAAAAAGTACCGAAAAAAATTTGGTAGTAATAGTATTTAATTTGTCAGAAATAAGTAGATACAGTTTATTTTTTTATTTATTTCTTAAATCTATTTCAAGAACTTTCTTTTTAGATGTCTAGTGCATATAATAATACGAATAAGATCTATAATCTCAACACCTCACGTAACATAACACTAATACAAGTTCAAATCATACGCTTCTGTAATCGTAGGTTCATAAAGTTCCTGTCACTAAAAGCCACAAATTAACTAGACCTCCAAGAGAACGCAAATGCGCATTTAAATAATTTTGAAAAAAAGAAAAATCGAATAGAAAGAAACATTTTAAATAAATTTTAAAAGATTTATAATTTTTTAAAGAAAGCGTCAACTTACAAATACAAATAAATTAATATATGTTGTTTTTTCCTTTTTGTATTCAAGAAAGTATGCTCTTACGATACATAAATTTCGAATTTTTATACGATGTAGTGAACACTGTTTTTTTTTTTTTCGTGCAGAAAATCCCACTGTTTTTTCCTATAGTTCTCGCTCCCCCTTTCTGAATTACAGCTGTCTGATGTGAGTGCGCTAAAAATTAAAGAAAATGTAGCAAAACATTTCATTCGAACTTATAAAATAGCAGAGTAATTTAGAAAACGAACTATAATTTCTCTTTTCTTTCTTTCTCTCTCGCCTCCCCTCTTTTATTTAAATTCCATTTTTAATCTAAATGTGCCTTTCTAGAAAGAATAAAATCAAATGAGACCAAGCATACGCGTTGCAAAGAAACTGCAATCTGCCAGCTTGCCAGTGTTTTGCATAAAAAAAATAATAGCCCAGTTTTCCTCACATTACTTGCGGAGAACAAATCAGCCTTAAATTATTTAATTCATTTATTGGATGCAAACTGAAACGTCAGATGCAATTTGTTTCCTTTTTTTCGAGTTATATGTACGTATTCGCGGCCCAGCGGTAAAGTAGTTGAACACTGGTAGTTCAGTCCGATGTTCGAATCTTGCGAACTGGCTGGCTACATAGGCGTTTTCGTGGGTTTCCCAATGTGTATGCGAGCCAGTTTTCCTTAGGAAGTCCTTCATGAAAGCATCCCTTCCCTTAGGCAGATAGCCATCTGTTGCTTTCCCATAATCAAATAAACCTAAAACATTTTGTCCGAACTCAAAAGAGACAGGCGGCCATTTCGTTTCACATGGTGAATGCTTCCTGTTTCTCGAAGTCAGGTTACGAAGCAGAATTTTCCCGTTAGGTAACATGAACATTTTAGAAGTGTCTTTAAAAGTTTCAACAAATTTCCGTAAGAATGTTTTGCGAAGTAAAGCTCAATCATAAAAATGCGTTCTACCTCGGAAAACTGATCTCCATCTTGCACTAAACAAACAGTTTTTAATACTAACAGCATAAACTGCTACAGAAATTTCAAGAGACGTGTTACTTGTAATAGTATAGGTGTATCATCATCAAAACAATTTGCCATTAATATTCATTTTAGAATTTCTCCAATTTTTGAAATTTTGATGCGTCCAACTTTTCGATCACCGTGTATAAACATTGTTAAATCATCCATTAAAAGTAAATTGCACAATTTTTAAAAAAGATCAAGTGTACAGCCATTAAACTTTTGTTTATTATTGACTTCCGTGAAAATACAAGAGCGATCTATATATAAACATTGTTCCTTTTATTTTGAAATGTGTTCTTTGCACTTTTATTTCTGTAATAATATAAACTAATGTTATAGAATAAACTGCTTGAAAATATAGGTAGGTTGCTAAGAATATTGTTACTTATAATGCGGTTTATTCCTCTTACCTGCGATATTTTAATTGCTGTTCGATTTAAAAAATTACAGTTTAAATGGGTATCAGTTATCTATTTAAGCTGTAATCAGTTAACAGATAAACATGTGCCATAATGTTAAGTAATACTATAATACAACATATTAACACTTTCTTGATGATTCAAACTAAAAATCATTGAAAAATAAGCTGTTAAAAACAACAACCAAGGTAGGAAGAAAAGATGAGTGGAATATGTATAATGTATGTCTATATTCACCACATCAAAGACAAATTTATAAACCACATATCAGAAGATAATGATCGGTCATTCCCGTTCTATAACTTAAATAAAAATACAAGTTTTTTAAACTTAAAAAAAGATTAGACACTGAAAATTTTTGAACTGTGCGAAAAATTTACTAAAAATTAATTTTGGAAAAACAGATTTAAAGAATACCTTATGTAGTGCTTTTTAAGGAATTAAAAACCAATAACATTACTTACAAGCTTGTGAAATTGTTTTTAAAGTAACTCATATTAAATTTTCTTAATTAAGATTATTTAAGTACAATGTTTTTATTAAAAAATTAAACGCATGAAAATACGTGCAGTAAAATAGTTTTCATAAAGAAAATAACATATCATTCATTCAATAATACAGAACTTGAACAACAAATATGAGTTACATATATGCTCATTAAAACAGTTTATGTTTCGTGACAAGTAAAGTAGGCTTCGTAGAATTCAGTTTTTCTAAAAACACGTTCTCGTACTAGCTAAAACCTTTTCCTTTTTAATCTCAGTTTCGTATTCGTTAACAAATTTAATTTATTTTTCTAAATGCACTTAAACTAATTAATTAAAGAAAGATTTTGATTTAAAAAAGTACAAGGTAGAATCGATTGATTCAAATCGTCAGAGTAAAATCGAAACACATCATGCAACTAACTGCTCTAGCTTATTTTTTATTTTGGATGTTTTAATGCTCCAAAATAAATATTTTAAAAATTAAAACTAAAAGATCTTAAAAACATTTGGATCTAACTGACAAACATTAGACGTTACGACGATTATTAGGCATGATCACGTGTTTATTACAAGCAAAAATTATACCTTTTTTTTTAATACGATTATTTTTTAAACATCAAAATTCAAACAAGAATTCTTGAATCTTTGATTACTCGAAATAGATTACGCAACAACCACTGAAGAAAAAAGCTTCATAAAAACAAATGGACTGAAAACATCAAAGTGTTTTGCACCACACCATAATAGAAATAAGTTTTTTATGCTGCTATCCTTATCAGAGTCAAAACATAAACCTATTCGACTTTTTACCCAGAAAATAATATAATTTTCGGGGAAAAAAACCCATCTAAAACGTACACAGCATATAAACAAAGAGAACAAAAGCCCTACTAATAAGTGTGTAACACCCATTTCAGCAATTGTTTTCAAAACGAATTATGTTAAACCTTTTAACTAAATCTTAATACATTTATTAACTAATTTGAATACAGTGTTTTTATTTAATTAACTTAAATATATGAATGCGTAATATGAAATAAAATAAATTATCCTTCATCAAGTGCATACCGATAATACAGAGTCCATGCAAATATGAGTTACATAGACACTTAAAGTAACTTTATTTCATTACGAGCGCAGTAGGTTTTATACAGTTACGGTTATGATATTAATACGTTTTTCTGCCAGCTAAATACTCTTTATCTCATTTTCGAATTCATAATCAAATTAAATTGTGTTTCCTAAATGTGTTTAAACTAGAAATAAACTTTGATTTAAAAAAGCGTTGATTAAAAAGAATGAAATCAAGGCGTATTACTCAGCAACTCTTTTTATTTATTTATTTATTATTTTTTTATTTTAAATACAAGATGCTTTAGTACTAAATAACACGAATGAAAAAAATAATAACACTGACAATGATTTAAGTTTTACTAAAAGCTTTATTACAAGTCTTTAATTACAGCGTAATTCTTAGAGCCTTTTCTTCAGTACGAATATTTTTTTTAAATTAAAACTCAAACGTAAGCTCCTGGTAGGAGAGAGTTTAACTTTATTAGGTAACAAAAAAAAATTATATACAAAAAACTGGTGATTTTTTCTAAAACATGCCAGTTTAAAATCATCTTAAAAATCTAACGCCAATAACTGTGATTAAACAACATTTCATGACATTTTCAGAACCTTTTCTTGAATAAGAGTGTTTTATAAGAATTAAAATTCGGTGGAAATTCTTAAAAAGAACCATTTAAACGGTGCTAAGTTAAAAATATAGTCAAGAAAATAACTAAATTTTTTCCCTTTAAACTATTTTAAATCAGAATCAACTTCCAGAAAAAAATTTGAATTAAGTGCGTTAATGTATACAACCTAAAATTTAATAAAAAGCATCAATTAATGTAACGATATAATCCACTTACTTGTTTTTATGAAATCGCACAATAGCTGTTCTTCACAGACGATAACAAGAGGCGATCAAACAAATAGCATTTAAAATCCCGTTTCTTCAGAATAAAAAAACCACCGACTGTGGCAGGTAACATGCGATCTTTCGTCCTCAAATCAGCAGCAATGACGTACCACCATAACAGTGAGGTAGTGTAGAGAGGTGAGGACAAACAAACAAAAAAAATCTACGCCAGTGCTAGCCACCCCGCTCAAAGCAAGAGAGAGGAAACAAAAACAAAAACAAAAAATAAATCTTGTCCAGCAATCGCGGACGACACGGTGTGCTTTCTAGCGCGGCAAGTAGCCGTCTACGTCTAGAACCGGGCCAGCAGTACTCCCGTGACAACAATGGCAGCTCTGTTAAAATTCGCGTAAAAAATGAAAAATAAGATAATAAAAAATAAAAAAAGCAAAAAAAGAAGGCTGTGGAGGAGGAGGAGAGAAAGAAAAAACAATAAAAAAGAGAATAAAAAAAAGGGAGAGAGAAGATCTAAAATAGAAAACCAGCGCGCAGAAGCGTTTTTTGGCGCGCGCGCTACCGCTGAAAATGATTGGCCGTCATCGGGCCGTTACCATGGCAACCAGAGCCTCATTATGATATTCAAATGGGCTCCTGTACATAAATGAATGCCCAGACTCGCATCCAGATTGGCTGATGCTGCACCCAAAAAGTGATGCAGGATGCATAGCTCCAGAGAAGGCCATTAGCATCGACTCCCGCCTTTTTATTGGAGAATTTTTTAGCATCCTCCCCCGCACTCCATCCCCCCTTACCCATTCTTCAATCCTTTCTTGTCCATCGTGACAGACAGGCAAATGTCAACTTTTTTTTTTTCAACTCTTACACCTCCTCTAAAAAAAGAAAAAGATTTTAAAAAGTGCTTACTGTGTTTTACTGGATTTTATTCATCCTTTTCTATTTTTATTTGTATTCTTTTGAATATCGTCTGTCAGTGATGGCAAAGAACTCGGAACACTTTCGCCGTATAATGCAAAGGTAAATCATAGATCCATGAGCTATACGTAAATGACTTCTCTCAAACGTTTGTCTGTTAAAGATGGACCGATGGAAGCTAGGAAGGAATCGTTGGGGGGGGGGGGGGGGGGAATGCTTTGCCATGACCGAAGTTGAATTCAGGACACCTTCGAATTATCGGACCAATGTGTGGAATATAAGAGCACATGGACTGTCTTCTAGACCAGATAGCCCCCTCTCTTGTAAAACATATCCAAAAATTCAAGCTACTCATATGTACGAGACAAGACATCATATTTATGGCAAAATGATATTTTCAGAATATTGAACAGAAAGAATGCATACTATAAAATAACTTACTGAATACCATGGATAAAATTTTGTAAATTACTAAAATTTACAAAATGCAGCTGATGGAAAATATGATCAATATTCATTACTTTGATAACTGCTAATGAAAGCAGATCAGAATAACATGGTAAATGCTAGAATTACGCTTAGGCAACTCATGTATATTTATCATAGAAAAGTGCTTTTCCAGTATCGCTATTACAAGCTGGCATGTACAAAATTTCCTTTACATTCTGACCGCATTAAAAATGTTTCATAATTTTTTTCCAATATGATATTTTGTGCCCGTAACACATAAATTCTGTCAACGCAATTCAATAATATAAGTTCGAAGACGAAATCAAATTTGGCTGTAGGAGTAGCAGATCTTTTTTTCAAAATCCTGACACCAGACATCTTCTGGGAGTAAACAAAGACTTTTAAATGATTCCGCAAATGAAAAATTAAATGATGTTAGGTTTAAGCTACGTGGAGACCAATCAGAACACCTTCAGGTATTTACCCAGTGTTCTGAAAAGTAATCTTTGACTTCTACGATATCATATATCCTTGATTTCAGGGACTGCATGAAATTTTTGACTAACGAGACATTAGGTAGCCCATAACCTACAGGACACCATGAAATTCTTGATTACTAGGGCAATATGCAGTTTTTGATTTATGGGACATCGTGTAAATTCTGACGTATAGACGTCATGTGGTCCTTGACTTATAGGATAACATATAATTCTTGACTCACTAGGATACCATATAATTCTTCACATACTATTAAATATAAACAATGACAGAGACAAATGGAATACCACAAAATAGGGTACAATTAAGTTGTGTAGCATTAGGACATACCCCTACTGTTTAATTCCTGAACAGAGAATACATACTCTGTTAATCTCACTTCAAATTAGCTAGCAGTATTTCAGATTTTAATTTTTTGATTAATACTCTCTTAGGGTTTAGTTTTAAATTTCTGTTTTGATAAATATCAGAGCGCATCAGCAGCCGAATGAATAGGAAACTGAACACTGAATAGTTCATCCGAGGCTCAACTCTAATGCGAGTGAACACAATACCTGCATGGGAAGGTTTTCAATTTCCCTTAAGTTGATGTGAGTTAACATAGAAAATGTATACTGCTGTGGTTGATGGATGTATGGAGAGGTTCCCATTCCCTTGATAAGTCGGTATCTTTCTATGGAATCAGTAATAATTCTCTTGTTTTATTCTTTAGTTTTGCATTGTAATTAACAATTATAGTTTAATTTTTAAACTTAGTTTTAGTTAAAAATTGCAATTCATAATTTCCACAATAGTACATATTTGTTATCTAAATTTCCCTTCACATTTCCCAGGAGATAATTTTCAATTATATATTCTCTATTAAATTAAATTTTATCTTTGCAGCAACAGCGCAGGATTTTACTCTATAAGTCCTTTTAAAATAAACTTTAAGTAATTTTAATAAGATTTTCTGCTTGTTCATAAAAACAGAAATGGGTAGGGGATCATGGTCCTTACAATCCTTAAGTAACTCACTCATATTTCATTTCCCATATTGGATGGAATAAATTTTTCAGTACTACGCGCAGATTTTCCTACTAGTTTTCTAGTTTTTTCTCTCAACAACGAAAACTAAAATCGACAACTTTCTCAATATATAATGTATAATTAGAATTTAACTGGTTCAAGATTCACGTTCACAATGCTTACTACACTGCCTAATGCTTGCGCTAAAACTGCGAAGTAGAAAAGCAGGACTAATTTTAGAATCTTGCGCCTTGGCTGCAAAGATTTAACAGTAAAATTAATGAAAAGAATGTGTATATATAAATATATATGCGTGTGTGGGTGGGTGTAAGATATGAAATATGAAATAAAATTATTAATTTTAATTTGGAAATAGTCCTTTTATTTCCCCATTTTAATTTCGCTATCTCCCCTTTCTTTTCTAAAAGCAGAAATTGCTTATAATAATTTTACTGGATTGCGTCTTTCAAAATTAATCCGTTTCATGTTTGCATATGTAATTCTGCTGCAATGCGGTATGCTATCAGTCTATCAGAAGTTTGAAGAAGTTTGAAGAAATATTTTACTATATATATAGCGCTTTGCTAAGACATACTCTGTTTTCCCTTCCTGCTGCTTAGTCGTGTCGCTTAGCCTTCAAGTGTAATCCGTTTATCTATGCAGCGACGAATTTCCAAGTTATTACAACGTAGTAAAAACATCACCAATCCATTGCAGCTACTCACGAGTCATCACGTTATATATATATATATATCTTTGGCTTTTATTCTTTTAGTAGATTAATTAGTTCGTTCCAGCTGCATACCGGAGGCTAATACTCATTCAATCCGGAGGCTTATACACTAGAGACTAATAAACGATCTGCGCGTTCTTATTTTATACTTCGTAAAACTCTTGTGCGATGCTTAAACTGGTTTTACAATTTTTAGGTTAAATACTTTTTTAATTAAATTTTTCTAATATATGATGTTCTTCCAAATCATTATAACGAATGTACATAAAGACGATTTAAAAAAAGGGGGGTTGGAAGAAAAAAAGAAATTTCCTAAGAAATATTTTTTCTCACAGAAAATGTACACTTCTTGAAGGATGTCCCCCAAAAGTAGATCAAGTACATTCGCTATTACTCGGTCAGGCACATATCACAAAGAAATAAGTACGTTCACCTTTTCTGTATACTAACAACAACACGAGAACTCACAGGAAATCGTCTGCTCGGAGGCAGGAGTAGAGGGGTAGGCTTTCCCAAGCCCCAGACGATATACGAAAAAAAAAGTGCATAGAAAAGAAATAGGACAGGAAAGAAAGAAAAAAAAGCATAGAAAGAGAGAAGAGGAGAAAAAATGAACTACTTGTTGAAGACATAACGCCACGGAAGCACGGAAAAAATTACGGAAAGAGAGATAGAAAAAATAATAATACTAATAAAAAAAAATATATGAACTACTTCAGCCGCTCTGCTTGCTGTTGTAGACAAGATCGCTTGGGGGCACTAAGGTCTCCGGCCAATAGACATTCGGCTAGAGAATTACGGGGGCTATGGATGGACGAATGTGTAGACAGATGCCCAGTGCCCAGCTGCAATGACCAGTTGGATCGGCGCTGGCACTTCTGCTGCAACTCACGACGGAGATGTTGGAGTTTTCTCGAAAAAACGGATACGAACATGCAGCTACAAGTAGGTATGAATTACTGTTTGTTTTTAGTAACAGAGAACTAGAATTCAGACGATTCATTGTTGATTGGAGTTCCAGTTAAGTACAGCTGATGAAAAAATATCATCAGTGGATTAGATATTGGTATCAAATGAATGACGAAATAATGCTGAGAGGTTTTTGAGTTTTTTAATATTAAAATTTAATTTAATTTCTTTGAAACTATACGAATATTCTATGACCGTAAAGCCTTTTTAACAAGTGGGGATGCACTTTGCTCCCAACATTCCAACATGCATTTTTCTTTCACGTATTCCCGACAATCAAAGCTAAATTAAAAAAAAAATAAACTATTTCAAAATTTTAATCCAGTGGATGAAATATCAGTAACAAATGAATAAAGAGATGCCGCTAGAGAACTTTAGAATTTTTAATTAACTTTAATGCTTAATTTTAGAATTAGAACTGTTTACTTCCAATTTTTATTTATTTTTTAATTTATCTAAAAATACCATGACTGTTAAATTTTTACTCATCGAAGGTAAGTTTTTTCCACCAAGAGTTTGTAGTTTCCTTGCATATACTCCTAAGAATTAAAGCATTTCATAATTATTTCTCAAGAACAATAAGCTATCTTAAAATTTACAGACATTGTTTAATAAAAATGCAGTGAGTTTACAGAAAACTTTTACAGAATAAAGAATCTGATGTTATGTAAGAGATTGTTTCAACTTAGAAGAAAGACAGTAAAAATGATGATGCCTTGTGCAATTCTGTTTTTAAAGTTTCTTTAAAAAAAATCAAAATCAAAGAGGTGTTACTGTTTTTATTCGGTGACTTTTGTTCTCTATACAAAAGAGCAGAAGTTGTTTTTCAACTACCGAAATTTAAAAACTTTCCCTTATTTTCTCCATCATAACATAGGTGGCTTACCAGAATGAAAAGTGAAACATTATAAAGATAATTTTATATGTAATTATATGTAATTATATTTAGTTACATACTTTATTAAAGGCTATTTTAGACTATTTATGTAATAAATACCATATAATATGTAAACTTCTAACTTATCTTAACGTTTAGCAAATGATATTATTAAAAATGAAATGCAATGGTGACAATAAGAGTTAATAATAATATATGTGTCACAAACCTCTGAATTTTTTTAAACTTCGGTTTAAAACTTTTAAATTTTACTAGGAACTGTTAAACTTTACACTTGCCATTTTATTTAGAAAGGTTAAAGATTTTGACATTTTTCTCTCTATACGAAAATGCACAAACAATCGCTAGAGCTTCCGAAGCTGAAATTCGCTTGTTTGAGTTGAATTTTATTTCACAATAAAGATTACGCTTTGTCCATTGGCAACAAAAGGTATTTATTAAATTTATTTCTTTAATGGTAGAATTTCTTTTGAGGCGTTAATCTGTAAACTGGAAATTTCAGATTGCATTTTTTTCTTCTTTTTTAAATATCGTTTTTGTCTATTAGCCCCCACGATTTTGCGTTGATCCACTTAATCCAGTGTAAATGCATTATTTCACTATTCATTCGAGCTTGTCATTCGGCAAAATATAAGCTGTCATTCGGCAAAATATATTTAAATTCATAACGCATATTTTTAAGTAGACTATTATCATGCTTGTTATTGATATTTACCTAACATCAAAACATATGCAAATGCGCATTAGGAAATTAACCTAAGTACTTAGGTTCTTAAGTACTAAGAGTACTTAAGAACAAATTTGAACATGCATAGGAACTATGATATAATACACGTGAAATTAAGGGGAGAAGAATTGTACAAAATGCATAATAATAAATACACAAAATAAAAATATATAAAAACATTCAAATACCTACATAATACAGACAGTGCATTCATAATAACACAAAATATGCAAATTACGTAAAGTACACATAAAGCACAGTACCTAATAATATATAATATTAATACAAAATATACATGAAATTGGGTAAATGGTGACTTTTCTTAAAGATCCCAATTATGACTGACTATGAAAAATCCTGGCATATGTGGAAGTACCGTAATTAATAGCTTTTTCGATCCTGAGCAATTTTATTAGAGAGTATATTCTCTGTCCAAGCCATTCTCTGTCCATTTCTATAGTCTACTTATATACTATAAGATTTCTACGGTCAATTAAGTCATGAATTTATGAGTTAGTAATGTTACAGAGTTCGTATATTAAAAATATTATATAGTTACTGTATTAAAAATATTACATTTTAGCGTAGTAGAAATTTGAATATGTAAGAATCATTTCCTCAGTTAATAATAAATTAAAACTTAATAACTTTCAACTTTACTTTGGCATCATGAACAATATTTATGCGTTATTTCGAAAACAAAATTGCAAATATTCATAGCAAACGAATAGGTGTATTTAGTGCACCACTAGTCGCCATTCTACATATATTTTTTACAGTAGAAAATGCATTTTATAGTCTCGTTTATTTATTAAAATAAACACCGGAGAAAAAAGCACTGATGCTTCCCATTCTAAAAAGTAATTACCATATCAACATACATTTCAAAAAACTATTTTTTTATTGAAAATACTATACACACACAAAAAAAATTATTTTTTTTCCAAAAGGGCAATTTGCACAGGACTATTAATTTCGCTTGGGCATTTTGCGTTGATTCAGTAAAAGAGTTGTTTCACTTTCCAAAGTGTTGCCACCAAACATTATCGCCCTGTATTATATTTAGAGAAATAAAATAATGAAGAATCTGCATAAATGTATGCATGTTTCTCGCACTGTGATAAAACAACGGTACCTAGAGCCATAGAATTTTGAATAACGTAATCCTCCTGCGAATATGGGCATGTGGAAGCCCAAATTTGAAATTTGTTTTGGTATCGAATTCATATTTTGTAAAACTTTAACGAATTTTTGATTAACAAACTCAAGGATTTCAGAGCGAGCAATGGCAACGTTATACAGAAAAAATATTTTTATCTCCAGCGCGGGAGATTGTGTGTCGGAAATTCTAAAGATATGCTAATTATTTCGCGATATTGTTCTTGAACTGAATTTTATTTTTTAAGTGCGAAGAACATGATATTTAATAAATAAAGACAACACAAAAAATGTTTAAAAAATGTTTAACGCCCCTTTGGACATACTAATTCGAAATCTGAAACATTTCAGATTTTTTTTAAATTTTGTTATAATAGCGAAGCATACAAAGGCTATCTGACTTCAAACTAGCAAAAGGAAAATTAGCTCGTATGAAGCGTTTCGTACATTTACATGCAAAATTTAGTGAGGTATGAGTGATCAGTAATTTTTCGGAGTTGTTACGAAATTTACTGACTACATTCACACTTTGTTCAAGGGTTCACATAGAAACCAGAGGACAAGAAAAAACTAGCATATGATCTGGAATGTCAAGTTATCTGAAGTTGTAAAAACTGACAAATGAGTAAAACACTTAAATAAAAATAAATATGAATGACAGTTCTCATTAAGCATTAAATTAAATATGCATTTTGTATCATTTATTCGTAGGAAAAAGATAAGGTAATACATACCATATAACTATTAAGAAAAATCTTTTCAAACTAATCTTTTTATTTTTGAAATAACTATTCATTATTCTACGTCCAGTTCCATATAGACATTCCAGAATTTTTAATGATCTTCCTCCACAGGAAATATGTACTTTCGAACGATATCTAGTCTCTGAAGAATGTCTGGTAATTTTCGAGAGATTTTGAAAGCTACATCATCACTAAAGTCCTTTCCCTAACAACAACATAACAGTCACCTTTAAAGAAATTGGACGAGAATTTGAAAACAATCTCCTCGATAATTTAGGGTATAAGCGAATGATTGCACTAGGCCGGGGTTCACAAACTTTTTTTTACCCCATGTACCCCTTTCACCATTGCTTGAAGACTATCTCTCCTTCCTTTCGAAAATTTGAAATATATATATATATATATATAGATTTATTTTGTTTTTATTATTAGCTCAAACGGACATTAGCGCAGAAGGTCAAGGTATATTACTCTTGAAACGGTATTTTGTGTCGAATCACTAAAAGCGTTGAATCACCTTTCAAATTTTTGCCATCAAATATTATCTCCCTGTATTATATTTAAAGAAATTAAATAATGAAGAATCTGCATGAATGTATGCATATTTCTCGTAATGTGCAAAAATAACGCTATCTAGAGCCATCAAATTTTGAATAACGCAGTCCTCCACCCCAACATGGGCACCTGGAAGATCAGATTTTGAACTTATTTTAGTATCTATTACATATTTTGTAAAATTTAACGAATTTTTGATTCATAACCTGAAATATTTGAAAGCAAGCAGTGGCAACACTGTACGGAATAAAACATTTTTATCTCAAGCGCACGAGACTGTCTATCGGAAATTGTAAAGATATTCTGCTTTCAAATATTTTTAGCCGAAATGCTCTCGAAACCTGAATGTCTGTGTAAATAAAAAAAAAAACGCCCCTTTGGGAGTAACATAAAATCTGAAAGCTCCCAGATTTTTTTATCAATAATTTATAATTAGAAAAGGTATTTATATATTATCTCCAAGGAAAAGAAATTTAATTAAACCTATGAATTATTAGAAAAAACTTTAGTAACCATTTTAAGTAGCTTTCCAAGTCAGTATCCAAAATAATCAAGATTTCTATTGTAGTAAAAAAAATATTTAAAATCTGTATAGAAAAAAAAATCTTTTAACCTAAAAATTCCAAAGATTAAATTAAAAATCCAAAGCACTGAAAAAGTAGCTACTGCCATTGATCGCAGATTAATTGACTTGACAAATGGAACAAACCAATCTACTATCAATTAACGATAACCAAATTAAGACAGTGTTTCATCTTTTTTCAAATAAGGATCAAATTAGTTATTTTGTTAGAGTAAGATCATAAGCTGAGAACAATATTCAATTATTAGAAAGTTATCAGTTTACTTAAGCCAAATTTTTTTTTATCGTAAACAAAATCTAAAATAAAAATGAGTAAGAAATTCTTAATTTCAGGTATTCGTTAAGAACTGAATTAGACGAGATCCTTAGAAAAAATATTCAACGACACTCGAATAATGTAAAAACAATAAAAAAACTGTGGAAATTTGTACAAATTAATACATATAAAAGAATACATTATAGAAAAATCTATAAATGAATATATTAATTTAGATTAAAACTTTCTTTTATAAACAAACTCAAAATAAAAAATAAAAACAAAATTCACATATGCTCTTGTATTAAAACGTTTAACTTATGATCTTACTCTAACAAAATAACTAATTTCATCCTTATTTGAAAAAATCTGATGTATACACCCCATGACCATTCCCTGTAAGGAATATTAAATTACACGCATTTTTTCCTGTACTTCATTTAAACTTATTTCCTCGAATTTCATTAGAGATATATTTTTCATTCAATTAATTCAGTTCTCACTTCGCCATAAGGGAAAAAACACACAAAAACCTCATAATATCTTTATTAAAAATTGAAAAATATAGAAAGATATAAAACATAAGTAGAGTCACAACAATTTAAAGAACAATTTCTACAATTAAAATTAGAGTTTCTTGCAAAAACAAGCAATACGGCCAGTAGGCAAGAAGGCAGATTTTTCGGTGCACAAAACTGAAGGTTTACTTTTTGTCTCACTCGGCAAAAAGACACTGAAAGCGTAGAAACTAACATAATTTGTTGTGGAAGCTATGCTACTACATTACATTCTCAATATCAACATATACGCAACATTTAGCACAATTCTAAACATAAAAAATAGGAGAACTTAAATTAAATTTTACGTTATCTCTAAAAAAAGTGTTGATGGCTTAAGTAGAAAACGGTTAAGAAGTCAAAGGTGCAAAATGCTATTGTTTGCGAAAGGGTTTGGTTTATTTGATTATGGCAAAGTATTCAAAGGCTATCTGTTTAAAGGGAGGAATGCCTTCGTGAAGGACCCTTCTACGGCAAAGTGGCTGGTATGCACATTACACATGAGGAAACCCATGAAAATGCCCATGCAAAGCCAGCCCGTTCGCCGGGATTCTAACACCTGTTCGAACTATCAGTGTTTAGTGACTTTACCGCTCGGCCACTGGTTACAGTTTCCCTTTGTTTTTGTTTGTTTTGTCTCATTCTATAAAAAATATCAGGTAGCGGCTGTTTTCCCTTTTCCTCCCCCCCCCTCTTAAAACTTCTCGCCTCTACTTGAGAATCACTGAATACTTTGTCGCATTAAAAATTTGTCCTCTGTGCTTTGTTTCTGTCTATTTCAAAATGTTTATAAAGCAAAACATATCACTGTCATTGCAAATACTTGCTAGGGCCTACTACTGCTTTTCAAAGGTGATAATGTTCTGCGAACCTTTGCACCTTACCCCGTTTTGCACAAATTTCGCGGAACTTGGAACATCTTCCCTTCTATCTTCTTCTAAAAACATTTCCTCCACTGCATTAACTGCATTTTGTAGTACAATTTCTTGCTGGCTTATTTTTTGTATATCAAGATATCGTTCGGAATCCAAGACATTTTTCATTTGGAAAATTTGCTCATGAACCGATTTGTTCGTGAACCAAGGCATTCATGAACCAAAGTTCCACTGTTTTAAGAATCTGTATGTCATAAGCAAGAGTGTCATGATTTACCATTGTAAGAAGTATTTATGAAAATAATTATATTCATCAATGAGCTCGTCTCCTGAAATCTATTTAAAAATTGGTATTATAGAGAATCTCTCCAATAAAATGTTTGGCTTCAAAGTTGAAATAGGAATGATCGCCACTACAGACGATCAAATTATTCTAAAAATGTACTTATAGGATTCATCTGTTGCGTTGCACAGTATGTGTAGAGTCAATTTATTTTTATTCTCTGTTACTGTTATCAATTTCATTATATGCTTCTCGTAAACTTCCCCTTTGTTCTTTCGCCAAAATATATTGTACAACCCAAAAAATAACCAACACTTTAGAGCTCAAAAGAAGATTTTAAATCATTTAATTGACTCTACGAAATATGAACTAACGCATTCCAGCTTTCCAAATTTTGAATTAATTTCATGATTTTTGGCTGAAATGAAGAATACTTGAGCTCACATCTTACATGATGCTTTTTTTTTCCTAAAACTTCCCTTTATTAAACCGATACCTTAATTGTCATCCTCATATTCATCGAGAAAAGGAACAGTTTGTTCCATATACACAGTCCAGTCACATTAATGTGACCACCACGTACTTTCCATGTCAGAGTTAAATAACCAATCACAGAAGGCAGGTGGCAGCACAGTGCAGTTGAGCGTATATAAAGGGTGTGTGAGGGCTTCGGAAAACATTTCAATCGTTGGCGTAATGCAGAAACGAAGCGATTTATCCGACTTCCAAAAGGGCATGATCATTGGCTTTCGGGCCAAGGGTGGAAGCATTTCCGAAACGGCTGAGTTTGTGAACTGTTCGCGTGCCGCCGTGGTAAAAGTGTACCGTGCATGGCAAAATGGGACTGTCCAAAATCAGCGACGTGGCAAATGTGGTGCACCACGGGCCATAGATGACAGAGGCGAACGACGGTTGCGGAGATGCGTTCGGGCAGATAGACGGGCTACCGTTGAGCAACTGACCACCAAAATGAACCAAGGGGCTACCAAAAGTGTCTCCCAAAGTACTATTCAGCGAACATTGCTGCGTCTGGGCCTCCGAAGCAGACGCCTGGTTCGTGCACCTATGCTGACTGCTGTTCATCGACGGCGAAGGCTAGAATTTGCACGCCAGTACAGCAGCTGGACGTCCACTGAGTGGCGACAGGTTGCGTTTTCGGATGAATCGCGTTTTATGCTCCATCGGACAGATGGACGTTGGCGTATAAGGCGTGAAACCTCTGAAAGGAACCACCCTGCAACCATTGCCGGAACGGTCCAAGCTGGAGGCGGGAGCATTATGGTCTGGGGAATGTTTTCCTGGCATTCTCTAGGTTCACTGATCATTGTGGAAGGCACAATGGATCAATACAAGTACGCATCTGTCCTTGCGGACCATGTTCACCCCTACATGCGCATTGTTTTTCCTCAGGATGATGGCATCTTCCAGCAGGACAATGCGAGGTGCCATACAGCTGCCAGTGTACGTGCATGGTTCGAAGAGCACCAGGATGAGTTTACCGTCCTCCCCTGGCCAGCAAACTCACCTGACTTAAACCCAATCGAGTATCTGTGGGACCATCTCGATCGAGTTCTTCGCGGCATGGATCCTCAACCGCGTAATCTAGCGCAGCTGGCCACGGCATTAGAGTCGGCATGGATCAACATCCCAGAGAACACCTTCAGGGACCTATGTGACTCTCTTCCTGCACGTCTCGCAGCAGTCCGCTCTGCGAAAGGTGGTTATTCTGGCTTTTGACAGATGGTCACATTAATGTGACTGGACTGTGTATTTGCTCGAATAAACGACAGTTTCGAACCAAGAATCAGTCTTGTTTCAAAAAGGTTGATATACAGTTTGTAACATTGAATCGCTAAGACTAGTAAGTTTCCTTAAAATTAGTCTTTATTCGAGTCTATTACGTAAATAGAAAATTATATAGCCATAATTATTACCTACTTGTATCCACGTATACCAGTATACAATTTAATGGACTAAACTAGAATTGCTCAACTAGACATGACCCTTATAATCAGAGATAGTTATGTAGTTTATAAACTGCATAACAGAAAAGTCTTTACCCGGCCTTTATTTTCGCTGCCTTTGATCGCAGATAAGCACTTTCAACGACAGCGATATTTTAATAGCCATACCAAATCATAGTTTGTTATTTTTTAAATTTGTAAAAACCAGTTTTACAAAAATTACGAAATGCAATTACAGTTCTTCGGTCTCTATAATTATAATTTGGAAAATTTTCATACGCATTATAAAAAAAGGGTAAATCTCGTACGATAAAAATTGATCAAGATATTTAAATTCAAAGTTTCGGACACTTTTCAAATTTGCCAGACATAAAATTTCAAATTTGCCTTAAGGGGCTGGTTAACAAATGAATTAGAATAATTCCAGGTTGATCTCCCCCCCCAGTCTTAAAGCCATTTGGTAAAATCTTTTGTGGTTTACTATTGCGCAGCTTTAATTTGTAATTTTGTTAGAATTTTTATATCGACAAAATTTTCTCACAAGTAAATTTATAAATTTGCAAAAGCTAAAAATATGCTGTCGCCAATTTTTATTACTTTAAAATCGTTACCTAATCACCATATCAAAATTTCATCACATTAAAAAATATTTTAAATTTATAATTCATGCAAATATTATTAGGAGTTAGTTATGAAGCCTGTATGTGCTTTTTTGCTTTTTCAGTAATATGAATTTTATGATTCTGTGAATAAGTTATCTTTTCTGAAAATATGTATCATTCAATACTTTTCACGACGATCTACGTGGAAATGCTCATCCCTTAATAATCGATTAACACCAGAAACATTTTTCTAAGATAAAAGTTTATTATTTTTTAGTTATGTGCATATGCAAATATTTCGCTCTTCAGTTTGCGTATGACTCCTGAATATAAACAGCAACATTAAAATGTAATATATCAGTTTTTGTTGTACGGGGAACAAACTTCCGGTATTTTAATTTTTTTATAATGAGTATAAAATTTTCTTCACTATACGTATAGGGACCGGAGGGACATTTCGCAATTTTTGCAAAATTATATTCTTTAAACTTAAAAATGCGGAAACATGAATATTTAGTTCATCCGAAACCTTTTTTTAACTGGAAATATAGCTTTACGACTGATGCTTTGAGATAACAAAGGCCGGCTAAGAATTTATGTAAACATGGTGTACATATGGAAACAGACCTCTGTGATTTATTTAGTATTTTAAAAATGTAATTATTCTACACGTTATGATATTAAACTACTTCCTCTCATTCTGCAATTCCACTTATTAAAATACTCGATTATATGAGCCGATCAAATTTTATAATAAAAATATAACAAAAAAAGGGGTCCTGTTTTTGATAACCGTACTTCCTCGCGTACCTATTTATTTACTAATCCTACCGTCCGAAAATCGAGAGGAAAAAATTATGAGAATAATTTAATTTCCGAAGGATGCGGCTAGAGTAAGAATAAAATAAATCAAAAGTAGTCATGAATAATAGGTAATAGGTAACCATCACAACATAATTTTTTAAAAGAAACCTACGTTCTTATCACAATACATAGTGAGTGATATTAATATTACAATATCTAATACGATATCTCCATGTCTACTTTTCTGTAACTTCAATCTCGCCCGTTCTTACTGCAGTCCCTGCTACTCCTCAGGCCTCAAATAATCCATACTTAGGGAACGTGAATGTGCGCAGCTGACTCAGCCAAGAATATGCAGACTGACATCGCTGACTGGATGTCACTTTGCATATTCTTGTCTGTGACTGGTCAGTTCTCGTATTATACAGGTATAATGTTCAATAGTTAGAAGGAAAGGTTCGACGTGACCTCCGCAGATACTTTGAGAGGGTTTATCTTTGTTCGGAAGACGAAAATAATCACTAGGTGGACAGACGAATCCTTTAGGGAAGCTCATTATCTGAACGCAATAAAGAAGGAGAAAATTATGCAAATATTTCAAAATTTTCAGTACCTGACGCTAAAAATCTAGGGGGATAGGCGAGGAAATACGGTAAACTGATGCGATATACTGCTTACAATTCTTATTATTTCTATAGATTTCATCAACACATAATTATATAAAATATGGGTAGTTAAGCTTTTATCTTTTTTACGCATTGCGTCAACATATGGTATGTATAATATAATTAATGAATAATTTAATAATCGTAGAAATGATAACTTATATGATTACAGAATTATTTGTTCATAGGATTGTGCAATCCAATGAACTTTTTTCCCTCCATTTTATATATCCCGGTTATGAATATTAGAGAAAAAACATTTAACTACTTTTTTTTCTTATTTCTAATAAACAGTGATTAGTGTTGTTTTATATCAAAAATCAAATGTTTCCGTAAATAAATTTGCTAACAAAGAACCAGTGCTTTTCCATGCATAATAATTACTAGCAGTTACCTTAAAATCAAGTATCTTACTTTGAAAATATTATTTCATATGCACAGTATGTATCTCTCTAATTGTTAAATTTATACAAAACATGAACATCCGACTATTGTTTTTTTCCCTCTAATAAAATAAAGTGTAAATTCAGGAAGTTTTCGTTAAGCCAGACTTTTTTTGTCTGTTCTTGAATGACATCGTTATTAAATCAGACAACAACACATTCATCTTGTTCTGATAAAACAGTATCATAACAGTCTCCAATACAAATCTTGACCTAGTTGCCTCTTTAGATCAAAATAAGTATCTAAAGTTTTCATTAAAGTATAAATCAATGTACTAATGCACTTGGTAATTTATGTCGTCAATGAAAATTCCTTCAAGGATACCAAATGCAATGCTTCTATAAACTAATGGCTACTAAGCGATGCGATGAATTTATTTACATTACTTTTTTATATTATTAAAAAGTAATAATGAATTTAAATTATTACGAATACGTTTATTATTGTCAAATTATCTAATTCATTTAGTAATCATATATTAATTAAATATTGCAGATAAATTAAAGCTTTTCCCAAAGGAGCAATGGGAATTTTTTTTTTTTTCGGAATTCATTTTCATTTTTTGGCTTGTGTTTCCAGACTGATCGTAGAACTTAACTTTACCTTCAATAGCATTTTCAGTTTTGAAATAAATGGTGCACAAAATATCCATTTCATCATCTTTGCTAGAAGAAGGTATGAATTTTTTGACGAAATTTTTTTCATGCAAGTGCATTACTCGTTTCCTTTAAACACATACAACAGGTAACAGAAACGGAAATCTATTCGATAAGCATGTCTTCATATGTTGGTTTAATCCACTATCGACTATAATCCCATTCATGATTTTTTGAAACAGGCTCTTTTCTTGCACAACTGATTAGTTTCGCCCTTTTACCATTGTTTGGACGCTTTCTATTACTTTTTCTAGCTGCTTCTCTGTATTTATGTCTTTTAACTCATCTTCGGGTAGAAAAGACGTTGGAAGCCCTACTTTAGGTTTGCAGCCAAAAAGAACTTCGTATGGTGTTCTTTTGATCCCAGAATGATAAGCTCTATTTTTCATAAATTGAACGAAACGAAGTCCTTCCCTCCAGAGGTCAGATTTGTTGTTCTGCATCCAGAGCAAATTTTCGGTATCTTGATTAGCTCTTTCGATACTACCCGAGCTTTGTAAACAGCGAGGCTTCCCACGGGCGATCTTCAGTGCTGGCCCAAACTCCTTCAAGGTGGTCACCACATTATTGGCAAATTCCCCACCAATGTCAGACTGTAATATAGATGGCGCTCCAAAAAAGGAGAATATGTCCACTAGGTTGAAGGCTATTTCTTCAGCTCTTTTTGACACTTGGGAATCACATATTCTGTGAGATGATCTTGGTACACCATAATAAATTTATATTCTCTATCTGGCTGAGACTGAAAGTCAGTAACATTTACTTGACAACGGGAATTAAATTCGGAAGAAATCATAGGTTTCACAACAATGCCCTTTTAATACCTTTCTGTTTTTTTTTCTGGCAAGGTCTACAAATGTGGATGTAGAGTTCAATATCATGACGTGCAACGTTTTTGTACTTGGTTGAAAGTTCTTTCAACATTCTATCGCGTCCTCCGTGCCATAAGCTTCATAAGTACGTGAAATAACTCAGAGTCCGTGACGTAATACTGTATAATACTGACGCCTTCTTTAACAGGATAAATGAGTTTAGCTAAATGAGTTGACAGTTAGTCCCTGGGCTCCTTCTTAGTAGTCATTTTAGTTTTTTGTACATCATTTATTAACTTAAATAGTTTCAGTTAAGAAAAACTGCTTTTTGCAGCATTAACTCGAATTTTGGACAGTTAATCGTCGAATCGTTATTTCACGTCTATAGACCATGACTCCTTCTTCAACATTACATCTTGCTCCTTTATTTTCATGCAGCACAATAAAAAACTAATTTTTGTTGAAAAATTTAAATAAAATTGCGTATTTTGACACTCCGCAGCAAACCGCAAAGTACAACTGACAAATGCTGAGCCTGAGGCGCGCATTAAAAGTCACATGCCTTGCCGCATGATATTCGAAACGAGGTAATCTATGCAATGCCTAGGCATTCTCTAGAATGCTAGATTTCAAACTTCGCCGATAACAGATATATTATATTATTTTGCAATACAGTCACTAAGTCTCTGCAAACATACGCCTGAAGTTTCAACTAAATATTTTGACCGTACGGGCACCAATAGTAATGAATGGCAGCATTGATTTTATTGTTTTTGCTGTTTAACTCAGTAACAACTGTCCAGTACCATGTCGAGATTCTATACCCCGTTTCTCGTCCATTTATTGCCACGATATTTATGGACGATAATATGTTAACAATTTCCTTACCTCAGAGATACCTGGAAAGTTCTACGCAGGCAATCCCATCAAAAAAACACTAGACCCAAATTTCACACCGAAAGTATGTTAGGAAAATCAACTAAAAGTCTCAGTGGTCCTCCGAGAATTGTGACATACCTTTTTACAAGAATGGCCAATCGTGTTGCAGCGACTTTATTCGTTGTAAAAGACTCGGATATCTCAGCGCGTCAGCTTCAAATTATCTTTAGCTTGATCATTTGAGAAGTCAAGTCACGGTCGCAGAATCTCGCCTCAATATTGCCAGGACAAAATTTTATATATTAAGTGAAATAATAAATCTCCTTTAAGGTGTGAAAAATCAAATGAAAATGTAACATGGTATATGATGCGTTAGAACACTTTTTAGTGTTTATAACAACACTCCAAATATTCGCAAAATTCATTTGCATATGCAACGTGTCCATAAAAGTTATTCCTCTGCTTTTATTTTCGCAAACGTTGGTCGCAGACCTACACTTCAAATTCTAAAAATGTTTTTCATGATGCAAGTATTCCTATTTTAGCATTTTAAAATTTAATGAATTTAGCAAAAATTACGAAATCTAATCTATTATACGCTCTTACTCTTCCTGTGCTAATATTTCGGAAAGTTTTGTTTTCGTTATAAAAAATAAAACACACACACAAAAAAAAAAAAAAAAAAAAAAAAAAAAAAAACAACAAAAAAACACCAAAAAAAAAAAAAAAAAAAACTGAAAGGATTCAGATTTTAACATTGCACCAGAGGGTTTGTTAAGGTTTTTTTTCTTTTTTTTCCTTTGCTGTCGCTGAGTATCGAAGATTACCAATCTGTTCTTGGATTTACTTCTGCTATATTCCCTCCCCCCTAGCTTTATTATTAAGTATCGCTTTCTTCATACTTTGTACAACTCAGCAGCAAAATCACAAAATTTTTAAAAGCTGGATATGTTTAAAATTCCCGATACAAAAGTATTGGCATACTTTATTTATTTATTTTCAGTCTTTTCTCAGTTTATCACATCAATGTTCCGTTTACTTAGTAAGATGACATACAAAACTGTTATTTTATCTTTTTATTGCTAACTTTTTGTATGTTTATTTATTAGATATCACGTTCTTCGTACTTAAGCTACATAAAATTCAGTAGCAGAATAAAAAAATATTTAAAAATAACATATCTTTAGGATTATCAAAAGAGTGTTAGGAGGCGTCATCCATTTTTTATATTCGTTACATTATTTCTTTAAGAACTAGTCGCTCGCGCGGGCAGACGCCTAGAATAGTTATCATCAAAAAGAAAAAAGTATATAATGATTTTAATAATTCCAGCTATAAAAATATTTAATAGTTCTGATACATATATCATAATTTTAATACATTTTTATTTAAACCAATCGTACTAAAATGCAGAAAGATATTCTTAACAGCTGTGTTTATTGCCCTTAAATCGCTTAGTTTGTCCCTCAATACCCTTCCAGATTAATTATTAATATGGAAATTAATGTCTTAGGTTTTAATGAATGGAAATACATTGAACCGTGAAAAATAACAGTATTTTATTTCTGGTAGTGGCAACACATTGCTTTCAATTAATCAAGTTTATTCATCAAAACTGAAAGCTAAATATCGTATATTTAGACGAATGTAAATATCTTACATTTTCGCGAATGGCGCGCTGGAGATAAAAATCTTTGATTTCGAACATTGTTGCCATTTCTCGCTTTCGAACATTAAAAATCCGTCATTTTTCCACGATCAGAGGAACAACCATATATACAAGTTCTTTATTATTTATTCAGTTATTTATTTTACTTTAATTATTTATTTAATATTTTTGATGTTACCAATCTTATTTATCTGACAAAGGTCAGCATAAGTCCATGACATTCATCTGCGCCTGTCATTAACTGCCTTGAGCACCATATAGGTGATAGCCCGACTTTTGCTCTCTTCCGCCCCCGATTTGAGAGTCAGCACCCCAAGTGGAGGGTTCCGAAGGTCTATCGCCCTTCTTTCCACACCACAACCTCTCGACAGGATTTTCGGCTGGTCACATATATAGAGTGCCTCCCCCACCGCACAGACTCTATAAATTTACAAACATCCATGGCTTCTGCAGAATTCGAACCCGGGACCTTCGATACGGTAATGAGTGTCACTAACCACTCTCTCGATTGGGCGGCATTTATTTTTTTAAATAATACATCACGATAATATTTGATGGCCACAGTTTGAAAACTGATTCGGACACAAAAGTGATACGGACAAAAAGTTGTTTCCAGACTAATCGCTCCTTTGGTGTTAAAAATTTCACTCCCGTACGATAGAAAATAACCAAACTATTTCATGTCAAAATTTGGATTTTTCACATTATTTTCAATTTGTATTGAAGGTCGGTAAATAAATAAATTAAAATTAGCATTAAGTGTCGATTAATAAATAAACGAACTCGAAACTGCCTTTTTTGCCTTCAGTGCTATTCAATGATATTTCTTCATGATTTACTAGGTTTTTAACTCATAATTTTTATTACATTTAGAATGCCGAAAGAATTTTTCCACAAGCAATTTATACAGGTTTCCGAAGTCTAAAAATACTAATTAATATTCTCCTGAAGCTTAATTATTTTAGTATCATAATTTGGTAATCATATAACAAGTTCATTATGGTATAAGTAAATTTCATGCAAATAATATTATGAGTTGGCTGCGTGCCAAAACTGAAGCCAACTGGTGTTTTCTAGAACATGAAATCTTTTAAGATATAATGTATTTCTCCCGCCTTCTTAGCCTGCCTTCGTAGTGTAATGGTCAACATACTCGGCGCCTATTCAAGAGGTTCGAGTCCCGGCCGAGAGCATTGCTCATTTTTCATGTCTTCTGCTTCGAAATAACCCAATGACTCTACAGCGGCGCCCGAACTAAAAACGGTGGTGGATGATGATTCTTCACCACCAGGATTTGGCGATTGGGACCCCTAATCCCCCTTTAAAAGGGGGAGTATATAAGGTATTTCTCTCGCATTCGTAGAATGGTGCATCACGGGAGTACCTAGGTGCAATGACCTTACTCCATCGAAAAATAAATTATTTCGAATATATCAACCCAAATACAAAATTAAAAGTTCTAAGGTTTAAGCAAAAGTCCATAAAGTAGACAAAATTTCATAAAAGTCACAAGTCCATAAAGTAAACATGTAAAGCAGTAGGTAAAAATATCGAGCTGGTGACACGTGATGAATATGAGCAAAATACGAGCATAGGCAGTTACGAAAATATAGGGCACATAATATATAATTTTAACACAATAAGCACAAAATAACATCATAAACTAATACCCCAAAATAGTCAAAGTTTCAGCACTAATTTTAAATTATATAGATGTCGAAAGGTGGTTCAAAAGAAGTCGAAAATGCAAAAAGTCTAGTTTCCATTTATACTAGATAAATTTCCACTAAAAATCTCTTCTAATATGTTAAAGAAGAGAAAAATTTTGTCTTTGGTAGTAGGTGTAGACGAATTTCATCCAATCGATTCGTGATTATTTCAATTACATCAAAAATAGAAAATTCACTAAAAATTTTGTTTACTTCACTAATGACCTGCAAAAAAACCTTAAAAGTAGAGGAGATATTATTTGCAGCGTTTTTATTCTGCATTCTAGTGCTGGGTTGAGCTGCTCTAGGGAGCGATGGAAATTGTGTGCGGTCGTTTGTATTGACATCAGTTCGAATTTTCCTATCATTACTAAGTGATATGGTAGGATTTTCTTTTAGAGTCACTTTTAGTCCTGGGGGGAATATTTCCACCACGTGGCTCTGAATGAGTGTTAACATTCTGTT
This sequence comes from Stegodyphus mimosarum, assembly GCA_000611955.2. Classification (NCBI taxonomy): domain Eukaryota; kingdom Metazoa; phylum Arthropoda; class Arachnida; order Araneae; family Eresidae; genus Stegodyphus; species Stegodyphus mimosarum. Next base: position 313,715 of record KK113470.1, read on the forward strand.
TCTTAGCATTTGAGTTCTTCAAATTACTTGGGTTTTGGGGAAAAAAACGAAAGTTGGCTGTGTGGTCACCACCACAGTTACAGCATGTCGGGTTTTCAATGAATTTTTCTTCACAGTCTGCAGTTTAATGCCGCAATGAACATTTAACACATCTCGGAGCGAGTTTGCACTCCTCCGATGAATTATAGAAATGTTGGCAGCATTTGTATTGTTGTATTTTAACGTCAAAGCATAGTAAATTACTGATGTCACAGATTTTATCAGTGCCGTCAACTTTAGCTAATTGCACTTGAAACAGAGGTAGCAGAACACGAGTTTTAAATCTGAATATTTGGTTCACTTTAATTACATTAAGACCGTCTGCAGTTAAGACATCTTTAATTTCCTCCTTAGGGCAGTTAGAGCGTAACCCTTGAATAACAAAATTCACGGGTTTAACACGTTTAGAATGCAGTATGTAATACTGTATACCATTGGTATCTAGTAATCTCACGGTGATGATCAATCAACAATATCTGGTAATCTCACGGTGATGATCCACAGCGAGTGGTAATAATTTTAAGAAATCAACACAAATTCTGGCTGTGAAGACATTTTAGTTCATTGCTAAGTTTCTTAACAAAGTCATTAAATTTAATTTGGGGAATGACCATAATAGGAATTATACGTGGTTGTGGTAGTTTAACCTTATCTGTACCACTATCAACATTTGTATCCATATTATCAACATTTTCATTAGCCTTTTCACTACTATTTTGACTACAATTAAAAGTAGAAAATTTCTTCGAGATTGCATTATCAACACATCAGAGAACAGTAATTCATTAGAAGTACTGAGTTTACTAGCACACTTCAATACATTATTAGTATTATTATCATTATCATTAGACATTTTACCTAAAACACAACATCAGAATTTAGAACAACAGAATCGGCAATAGAACTATACGTGCCCTAAAATTTTCGCCCTTACCTAACAAGTTCTTGCGTTTGGCTTCCATTTCTAATTTGAGTTTCGGCGAAGAGTCTTTGAGACATAGCATCTACATTACGATTTTCCTTAGTAGCTAATTCACAAACATTACGAAGTTTTTCACCGAAATCCATAGTGCTTTTTAGAAATCCAGTAGCATTAATAAAATCCCATAGCGTCCAATTCCTTTTTAGCGAGCAAGTCCTTAAGTACTTCATCCATGTACGAAGGTTCCATTTCTAGATCACTACAATGATCGTCACCTTCCGAAACTAAATCATACACATCTTGTGCTTCTATAATTTAGCACGAAACACCGCTTTGTTGAATACTGAAGTGCTCACAACGGAGCTCCTGTAAAACGCGTCCTACTCATACGGTGTCCAGTTACAACACATGCTATAGGCTCCCTTCTTAGCATGCCTTCGTGATGTAATGGTCAGCACGAAGCGAATTCGAGAGGTTCGAGTCCCTGAGAGGGCACTGCTCATTTTTCATGGCTACTGCTTCGAAATAACCTAATGACTCTATGACAAAGATTCTATAAAGTTCTAATCAGTACTCCACAATAATCTGCGTAGAAATACATATCACTTAATCTCTTAATGTCAGAAACTTTTTTTTAACTATTATTTATTTTTAATTACAATAGGCGCCTCTGAATGTGAGAATATTTATCCTTGAATATTTTGATGACAATAACCGAATGATAATGGTAAGCGTTGAATAGAATTATCCTTCAAAATACCAATGGAACTTAACTAATTTAATATAAATATGATTAGAAAGTACTTACTTTCACAGTACTTTTAATTAGGACAAAAGTCATTAATAGTTGATCGTATGTAAATGGGTTCGTCATAGCCGTTAACAAGCCCTGTTTTCCCTTATGTCACTAGACTCCATGGTCACTAAATAGAATACAATAATGAGCAATTTCAAACATAATATTCGGAAAGTTCGATCAAAACAAGCGGGAGCAAAAAAAGAAAGGTCATCTAGAATTTCACTGCATTAAACAGTTTCGTTCAGTCTGCCCTTGTTTCTTTGTACATGGTTGCCTTAGATCAAAATAAAGCTCCTTGGCGACAAAATACCTTACCTGGCCATATATCTCAGTCATCTGGCAGTTTCCATACTCTAGACCTTGTTTGGCGATTTATCGATTATTTGGAGACTTCACTTCAGATTAAATTATTTCCTGTATAATTTTTTAAACATTAATCGACTTGTTGATCACGATAAGCGATGTATTTTTCATGTGTTTGTATACAGATGGCCGAGACTTTTGCAATCTCGGCATTTCGTTCTTCAGTTCGTGTACGGCCCCTGAATATGGTTTCAACTTTAACATTGTTGCGTGCGTACGGATCCTTAATGGTTTGAATGAACACAGAATCGATGACAGCTTGATAAAATTTATTTTGCCAAAAGAAACACATTACAGTTCTGAAACTTTCCATAAAAATACTCGTATAGTTCTTCCCATATCACAGAGTCCAACGAGTAATTGCACTTCAAACTTCTAAGTACATTAAATACAACGCAGTGCAAAGCGCATCTAAGAACGAAGTTCACACGGAGATATCTCAGTACTTCGAAGTCGACTCTCAGCTGAAAAACAGTAAACTAATAATGCTTTCTCGCAGTTTTACCCTAGCCGCAGAGAAATCTACAGTACCTTCCGTTTCTCGAAATTACTGGAAGACATATACGTTTAAAGTTGGATACCATGGGGCGAATAAGGTCACAGTTACATAGAGGCATCAACTAATGTACCAATTATAGTTATACAGGAACTGGATCAAAATATCGCCAAATGGTCACCAAGTTTCTCGACTTTTGTAGATTTCTCGCCAAATTTGGGGAGAATAATTAGCCACCAAAGCCATCGTCAGCTTGACGGTATCTCCCCATTTCAGCAATATAGCCATTTCCTCAATGCTGCCCCTGTAATCTTATTTTACCAGCAAAGCTACGTTTCTTCAGATTTTTCATGTTGCATTTTACAAAATTCTTAACACTGCCACCTTCCCAAGGACTGCACGTACCTGGCAACACAGTCCCTGGACAGAAAGCCATGTTTACAAACTAAGCACTAAAACAATTTTAATAAATAACATAACACAAATACTAAACCAGTAAATAAATGCATACATTTACAAATCTATATACAAATAGGAACATGGTCCTTTATAATACAATTAGCAATTATAGAAAATCTATTCAAGTACTGTCATTTGCAGATGACATAGCACTGGCGGTCAGAAGCAAAAAATATCTAACAGAAGCGTTTGAAGCTAGTATTAAGAGGGATGCTAAACCAATGGGCCTTATTATAAACCAAGATGAAACTAAATACACAGCTAATTATTGAAAATACTTGATACCCAACTCAACTCTTAACTGGGGATTATAAATTTGAAACGGTTACAGATTCCATTTATCTGGGATCGATTGTGTTAACAAAAATAGGGATATCCTACCTGTAATAAAGAGACGTATTGTTGTGGCTAATAAAGGTTTTTATAAATTGAAGCATTTACTTAGATCTGGCTTTTTAGACAAAGCTTTACAAGACCTTCAACCGTCCTACCTTGACTTACGCTGCGGAGACCTGGACTACGATCGTAAAGGAGAAAAGGCTCTTGGGTAATTTTCAGAGCTAGATCTTGAGAAGCGTTTTCACAGGAATTCAGGAAAATGGTTTTGACGTAGAAGACACAACACCGAATTACGCCGAATGTTCAGAGCCAGATGTTGTTCATTACATTAAAATAGTTGGGCTGGGCATGTTTTCCGTATGAACCACTGTAATATATTAAATGAAATTTTTTCGGCTAGACCAGGTAACAGAAGAAGAACCAGACTTCGATGGATAGATGCTGTAGCGGAAGATTGTTTAGTCATTCAAACTAAGAATTGGAGGAGTTTGAGTGCTAGTAGGGGTGGCTGGAGACGTCTTGTTCAGAAGGCCTTGGCACACCTTGGACCGTCGAGCTATGGATGATGATGAGGAGGAAGGCAATGGTCTTATTATTCTATTTATATTATACATACTATGAGGACTACGTACTATGGCCACAGTAAGGGGCTAAGCCTATCATAATGAACGACTTTAGGCTTAGAATTTATGACTTAAGGATCCGAACAACGACGTCGTTCAGCCTGTTTAGGGCTGTATAAGAACCGTCCCAGCGTGACTGTGGTTTAGGAGAGAATCCTTTTCGTCGACATGGACTCCATAACCACACCTTGTCACCTTCGTTGAATCGATGTCCTGTAGCGCATTCTTCGTTGAATCGATGTCCTGTAGCAATATGTCGTATCGGGTCTTCATCTTCTTCCTTATCAAGTCGACTCGCTCTCGTGCAAAACTGTGCATCACTTCAAATCGTGCCTGCAGATCTTGAATATACTCCTCGGACGAGGAGGACGGATGGCATCCGGAGGGCGACCAAACAAGAGATCACAAGGCAGACGAAGGTCACGACCGAACAGCATCTGAGATGGGGAATATACCAATTCCCAATCCTGTTGTGTTTTTGTAAGCTGGTGTTGATGTTGTAACTTCTCGTACGATCAGATTCAGTAGCTCGTATTTCGCTTCGAACCTGAAACAATATCGGCAGCTTTCTAGGCAGAATCATCTAGAGAGGGTGTCAGTGTTTCGGTTTGATGATCCTTTCTGATGACAGATCTGGCTATTTCGACTCGACATTTTTGAAATTTAAAAGCCAGGTCAATGATGCATGATTTATGCAGAGCAGGAATTTTTTGCCGTAGAGGAAATGGTGGAAATGTTTTACGGCTTTAACTATGGCGAGTAACTTTTTCCTGGTGACACAGTAATTCCTTTCCGGTTTACATAGATACTTGTTCCAATATGCTACGACATATTCTTGGGATTCTATTTCTTGGGATAAAACAGCATTGACTTACTAATTGTCCCCATCCGCATCAAGATTAAATGGTTTCTGGAGCTGAGGACGATGTCAGTACTGTCACAGATGTATTCTATATACACCTATATCTTCTATGTAACTCCTTTCAATTGTTAAATGCATCCTCACATGCTTTTGTCTACAGGTACTTTTGCTTGCTTTCTGTTAGTTTGTGAATGGGTCTTGAGATGAAAGAAAGTTCCTTCACAAATTTCTTACAGTAGATGCAAAGCCCCAGGAAACTTCTCAGCTGATGGACGCTTTCGGAGCATTTCCAATCTTTAACTGCCCACACTTTTTCTAGATCCGTGCACACAACTTCCGTAGAGATAATATGTCCAAGATAAACGACTTCCCATCTGAGCAACATAAATTTGGTAGGACTTAACTTTAGACTGGGTTCCTTTAATTTCTGAAGTACCTGCCTATTTCTTAAATGCTCGTCAAGCACCTTCGATTCCAGCACCTTCGATTTCCAGCACCTTCGATTTGTTGAAACTGCTGGAAGGCATATGCAGTTGCAGTTACATGTAGGATCGGATACAAATACAGTTAAATATAAGAGTCAAGTTAATTACAGTTGTATAAGGATCGGATCAAATTCTCACCAGGTGGTACTTTTAGTGATTCGTCGCTAAATTTGGCAACAAAAATTATTCGCGTAAACCATCGCCAGCTGGGAGTTACCTCAGTGTTAAATGAGCTTGCCCCTATAACCTTACTTTTCTGGCAAAGTTTCACTCTTTTGAGGCTTTTCATGTTACCTTATACATGAGATACTACAATTTTACATACATTATCACTAAAATTATTTACATATATACGAAAATCTTAACAATATTATTAAAAATGAGATAAAAATTTAAATGATCAAGCAGTCATATTTCTTACTTTCAAATTGCTCAGTTAATTTAACAATAGCCTAATAATATGAAAGACAAATGAAATGCATATCAAATAGCAGTAATCTGAGAACTAATTATGCGCTAGGCCATGCATCAGGTCAATTAATGGAATTATGTTTCGTGCAGAGGCAATACTTTCTAATGTGATTGAATTATAAGTTCCTGATAGCATAAGGTATACTTTATAATATGCCGTAGAGACATTAGATTATTTCGAAGCAAGAGAGGTGAAAAATGAGCAATGCTTCGAACATCTCGAATACGCATCGCGTGTGCTGACCACTACACCACGAAGGCATACGAAGAAGGCGGAAGAAGCACTTTATAACTTAATTTGGTTACTTTTGCAGTGGAGTTGAGCTGGAAAGCCGAAACATACTTTATAATGTTACGTGTAATGTAAAACGCAAATTATGATATCGCTCAATGCATCATATTAATATTACATATCATTTAACCCTTTAACCGGCAAGGCCGTATATTTACGGCCTAGAATATTTTTTGTGATATCTGTATGAACGTATATATACGTGCATACTAAAATATGTCAAAGAAATTAAGGCAATATATTAAGTTCAAAAATCCAGGTATAAAATGCCAGGAAATTTTTTACATTAAATCAAGAAAATAAATTTTTTTGGTAGAAGTTTTAGGAAATTTGCGCTTTCTTAGCGAAAACCCTGGCCGATCAGAGGGTTAAGAAGCCGCATGGAAAATAAATTGAAAATTTTACATTTGGCGCAACGACACAGTACTGTCACGTAGCGGATACATACATAGCTGCATAACATTACACAGTGCACAGATGAATAATGCTATCTTGCCATCTTATCATGAATGATATTCGTATTATATACTTTATTACAAGCTTCAGCACAGTTAAGCATCGGTTATGTGGCCCTATTAAGAATTGGTTCTTTTCGGGGCGATAAAATATAATGCGTAGTAAGTTTTATGTCTCTCAAGAATATATTATGTAGCATGCTCGAAAAGAGTGTACATAAGAACACTGTTAACTGCATAAAACGCAAATCGATGTTGCCTATAGGTCTCGCGAGATTTTTATCCTTAGAATGCTATCACGATGACAAAAATGCGCATTACTTATGTCGAAATAATAATATACGGTTAAAATAAGTTTCTCGGCCATTCTAAAGATACATTTTTCCACGCAAGGTGCGACTTAGTAATTTTTCTTTTGATTACCGAAATAAATAAATGCAGTTGCTACAACAATACGGCGAAACAAAAATAACTTTTATTGCACATTCTTTCTATTTATGTTTTATGTTCTTTTCTTTAGCGAAAATGAATATAAATGAAGTTAAAAAATAAATGTTTATTTTCGCTGAGCAAGCGAACATAAAGATTTCTATCGGCAGAATATTCTAATGAACTTAGTTATATTAAATAGATTTAAGAAATTCTCAAGATCAAGTTGTCAGGTTATTACCATTCAGAAAATATAAAACTTTCCTTTCAAATTTAATGATTCCCATTCAGCAAAATATAAAACTTTTATCTTTCCTTTCAAATTTAATCAAACTATCAATGTTTAAAATAGTGGGAGATTTAAAAATAATAAACTTATTTCTTAATAATTAGCGCAAAACGGCAATTTCTTCAGAGGACCTATTAAGTTCGTTTTGGCATTTTGCGTCGTAGCCACTATGAAACGGCGTTTCACTTTTCAAATTGTTGCCACCAAGTATTAGAGCTCAGCATTATATTCAAAGAAATTAAATAATGAAGAATCTGCATGAATGTGTGTATGTTTCTCGCACTATGAAGAAAAACGAGGGTACCTAGAGACATCAAATTTTGAATTACGTAGACTTCTACCCGAATAAGGGTATCTGGAAGCCGAATTTGGAATCTGGAATTTGTTAATTTGTTTTATTATCTATTTCATATTTCGTAAAACTTAAATGGTTTTGATAAACAAACTCAACGATTTCAAACCGCGCAATGGCAACACTGTACGGAAAATAATAATAATAATAATTCAAAAAAATCTGAAAACTTTCAGGTTTTACCCTTATGTCCATAAATTAAGGATAATGCAAAATCAGGCAAAGGAAGAGTTAGAAGCAAAACAAATTTGACTTATTTGTAAAGCTTATTTATTAAACAAAAGCTAAAGAGCAAAAAAAGATGCTATATGTTTGATATTATTAAAAAAATTGGCGATTTTTTCTCTCTGAAGCAAATTACAAAAAAACCTATTTACAAAAAACCAATATTACATGGTTGGTATGATTCTTAATACATTGTATGTCTCCCAGACGACGCAATACAGTCCGTACAACGCCTAGGCATGCTGAGTATCAAATTACGATCTGATCTTAGGGGATATTACTCCACTCAAAAAGCAATGCTCTCCGAAGTTCCGGTAGACATATAGGAGGAGGTTGACGCGCTGCATCTCGTCGGCCATGCATGTCCCACACGTGCTCTACTGGATTCAAGTCCGGTGAGAATGCTGGCCAGTCCATACGGGTGATATCCTCCGATTGAAGGCATTCGCTTACGATGTTTGCACGGTGAGGACGGGTGTTGTCATCCATAAACACAAATTTCCACCCCAAACGAGCATCACCGTAACGGTGTCGTTCAATGATGTTTTCTTGGTGGTAACGGGTACCTGGAGCTCTCCATATGAAAGTCCGGCGAGAATCAGACTGCAAGCTGTACTCGTCGGAAAACATCACACAAGCCCACTGTTGCGGTGTCCATAATGCATGCTCTCTACTCCAGGCTAGCCGCAGATGACAGTGAGTTGAAGTAAGTGGAACGCATCTGACAGGTCTACGAGGATATAGACCAATCTGCCCTAAGCGTCCGTACACGGTCTGCCATGAAATTGTCGTACCAGTGGCTGAAGAGAGCTGACGAGATAGATCTGAGGCTGTGCTCCGCCTGCTTCTTTTGGCAGTAACTGCCAAATACCGGTCCTCATTCGGCATTGCAACTCTGGGGTGGCCTGTGCTGTAACGTCTACTCACATTACCATCATCTTGGAATTGTTACCAAAGCCTGGAGATGACACTCTGGACAATTCCAAGTTCGTCTGATACTTCCAGTTAGTTGGGTACGCTAACATTCCAGAAGGCCGATAATTCTACCACGTAAAAAATCATCCAAATGCGTCCTTTGTGTCAAACTATTCGGTTATTGCACTGAAATGCTTATAAAGCGCCTGAGAACAATTTTACTTCTTTGCCTGTATTCCTTATATATCACTCTCTTACACTCTCGTCATTGCGACGTACCATCGGTGTCATCTGGTTACTTTCTGAAATTTGCATAGGATTCTTGAAGATGTGTGTAGTGATTTTACAGGTGATATATTTATTTGAGAGTTCGATTTCCGCGTGACTCCGAATTATCCTTAATTTATGGACATAAGTGTATATTACGCATAAAATGGCGATTTTTTGGTGTTACCTTTATTTATTAAATATCATGTTCTCTGCACTTAAACCACCAAATTTGGGTTTCCAGATGCCCATATTCGGATAGAGACGTACGTTATTCAAAATTGGATGGCTCTATGTACCGTTATTTTATCACAGTGCGAGAAACATACATACGTTTATGCAGATTTTTCATTATTTAATTTCTTTAAATATAAGACAGCGCGATAATATTTGGTGGCAACAGTTTGAAAAGTGACACGAACATTTACAGTGAATCAAGGCAAAATGCCAAAACGAAATTAATAGCCCTTCTGGGCTAACGCCCTTGAGGCTAAAAAAAAAATATTTTATCTCCAGAAAGCGAGACTCTATATCGGAAACTTTAAACATATACTCTTTTTAAATATTTTGTGATATTGCTGTTGAAGAGTTTGTTTTAAGGTTTAAGTACGAAGAACATATTTAATAAATAAAGGTAACACTCAAAACGTTAAAAAAACGCCCCTTGGGCTTAATATAAAATCCGAAAGCTTTCGAATTTTTTTATTATTGCTTAAACTTTTAATTAATTCTTAAATAATATATCTAAATGATAATGTTTTTATTTGAACACACGCAAGTTCATTGTACACTATAAATACAGAACACAAGGATTATAAAAAAAAATTAAGTAAGCATGACATGCATTAATAGAGCAAACAAAAATCCAGAACAGCAATTTCGACTCTATAAAAACAGATAATTTCACTAACAGGTAAAGATAAAGTCACATCTTTCTTTTTTCAAAATCAGTCTATATTGATAAAACTTAGGTTTATTTAATTTACAATATATCCAGTTGACAATTATGGGCACATAAAATAATATTGTAGGTAATAAAAGGTGTTTTTAAGCCTTTTACTATTATAAACTTCGGGGATAGTATCGCTTTGGTTATTACTTTTACTTTTAATCAAATGAGAACACGATATTCTTTCTTTGCTGCAATCCGCAAAGCTCTAAGGGACGTAATTTCAAGAATTTATTAAGTTATAAACGATGTATATATCCTTTCACATCTATTTCATTCTTTAAAAACTTAGATAAAAACTAAAGCAAATTAGGGTTACTTTAAGTGATTGCTTAAGGAATGACAACATTTTTCGATTTCGACATTCCGCAAAAAATACACATGATTTTGCTAACAAAATATTTTTCTTCTTAAAGAAGAGAGATCTATACCAAATTCTTTTTAAATCACGTAGCTTCTTTATAAAACTAAGCTAAAAGAGAATTATCATTAATTTGAAAGTTCAAATACATTCGTATCGGAATGAATACATAAATAAGCTTTAATTCGTATTCTTTTGATGTTAAATCCAGAACCTATCGAAATAAATTACAATTTGCTTTAACAGCTTTTTCTATATATTTACAAAAATTTCTTTCTTTCTTTGTTCGCCCAAAAGGACTATTAGTCTCGAAATGGGATTTTGCGTTGAATTGTTTATTATAAATGTGCCGTTTCACTTTTCATTCGAGTCTATTGCTGTTCGGCAAAATGTGAGATTGAATCTTTCAAACGATTAGCAAACTATGCTATTTGAAAGCAACACATGCAGTTAAGACTATTCGTTTCTTACTTTTGAATCGGATTGATTTAAATTATAAAAAAGCATTCAACTTATGATGTACCTAAGGGAAAATATTCAATATTTTCAAAGAATGACATCATATATTTTTTTTATTATTTATTTCATATTTTGTAAAATTGTAATGAATTTTCGATTAACAAACTCAACGATTCGAAAGCGAGCAGCGGCAACAGAATAAAATATTTTTATTTTCAGCGCGCCAGATAGTCTGTCGGAAATTCCAAAGATATGCTGTTTTCCAATATTTTGCGATTCTGCTGTTGAATTGAATTTTATGTGGCGTAATGCGAAGAACGTGATACTTAATAAAGTTAAAACACAAAACCTTAATAATAAAAAGATAAAAAGAGAATTTTATAAGCCATTTTAGTAGGAAAACGGAAAATAGAGATGACGAACTGAGAAAGAATGAAAAAATATAAAAATGCATTTCGACAACATAGAACAATTTGGGTATCAGAATTTTTAACCATATAATGCTTTTTAAATTTTTTGTGATTTTGCTGCTGAATTCTATATAGCGTAAGTGCGAAGAAAACGATATTTAATAATACAATTAAAAAGATGAAAAAAAAATAAAGTGTTAGCAGCATTGAGTACAACAGCAGACTCATAGGATGAGAGCTCAGCAAAAGCGTAAAAAACGAACCTTTTTGGGCGACGGTTTAAAATTTGAAACCTTTCAGATTTTTAGCCCAGAAGGCCTATTAATTTCGTTTTGGCATTTTGCGTCGATTCACTGCGTCACTTTTCAAACTGTTGCCGCCAAATATTACAGCCCTGTATTATATTTAAAGAAATAAAATAATGAAGAATCTGCATGAATGCATGCATGTTTCTCGCATTGTGATAAAAGTCCTAGAGTCATCCAACTTTGAATAACGTAATCCTTAACCGAATATGGGCACCTGAAAGCCCTAATTTAGAATTTGGAATTTGTTTTACTATCTATTTCATATTTTGTCAGACATTAAAGAATTTTTCATTAAGAAACTCAATGATTTCAAAGCGATCAATGCAACACTGTACCAAAAAAAAAAATTATCTCCAGCGCGCGAGACTGTGTATCGGAAATTCTAAAGATATGCTCATTTTAAAATTATTTTGCGATATTGCTGCTGAACTGAATTTTATGGTTTAAGTGAGAAAAATATCATATTTAATAAATAAAGGTAACACACAAAACGTCCCTTTGGGCGTAATGTACAATCTGAAAGCTGTCTCGAAGAAAACTATTCTTTTAAAAAAGGTTGATGCAAGAAAAGGTTCGGAATTCCTGATGTAAATGGCGATATACAGAATTAAAGATGAGGAGGATAAAAATTCCTACATGAATTCTTTTCTATACTATGTAAGGCAGTTTTACTTCAAAAATAGTTAAGCTAAGTTACTAAAAGGTGGTAGTTTTATTCAAGTTTTTTATTCCTAACGCAACCTAGTTTCAGAAGGCTTCATTCTTCACTACACGCATAATATAAATATGAGTCAGATCCCTTTATGAAGTCACCCACGTAGACAGATAATGACACTCACTGCTTACATGGCAGTTGATGCTTACAGTATGCTGAGTGCAAGCTATTGTTATCACCTGTAAATAATATCCTAATAGGCACACTAAAACAATAACTAAAATTTTGAAATGAATGGAGAAAAAAAGGAAAAAAGAAATACATGCAACCTTAATTTGGCGTAGATTTTGAATAAAATTTAAAGTTTTTAATAAAACGATTTCGAGGGCAATCAGCAATTCTCTTTTTCAGGACCGAAAACGGAACGTAGCACCATACGTTCAGGAAAACAGTAATGAAAGTGAAAAAATAAGATATTAGAATTCTGATAAGGTTAGGAAGAATTGGATTGAAAATACAGTCATTAACTTGATGATAAATTTTTCTGAAAATAAAAAGCTTCAAAAAATTCCAGCTCACCAACTGAAAAAGCTTTCTGGATAACTTCGCAGAAACAAAGCCAAAATTGTGATTAAGTGCCCAACTATTACTAGCTATAAAAAATTTAGCTTATTTTCCCTTTTAGAGCATAAGATTCGCGTTCCTTGATGCGAAATTTGAATGGTAATTTAACTGTTAACTGGCAGAAGGATGAAATGGAATGACGACAAAGTCATTATGGCTATTTCCGCCGTCATGACTTAACAGATATCTACTTGGCATTCGAATCAAGTTACTTATTAAATACAGTAACTTTGCCAAGTAAACGCAATTCTAGGAAATGTTGCGACTGACTCGAAGTTGCAGAAAATAATTCCGTACTTGATACAGCTTTTATGAAACGTGCAGTGCTCATAGGCGAAAGTTCTAGTATACGGATACTGGTCACTTCTATTCAATAAAGAGAATTACATAATGGAAAACACAAATAAATTGTACAGTCAAAGCTTATTAGATTCCCGAAGAGCCGTTGAATATTTTGTTGAGGAATGAATGAACGCTAAAGAACATTTTCTTCAGATACCGATACCCACTTTGGAGATTACGGGAAAATCTGATTAAGAAATTGTCAACCTGGTTACATCAAAATTGGAAGAATTTCAAAAGGTACTACGCAGTAGAGCTTAGGATCTACAGAGATTGCATCAGGTGGGAAAATGCCTAGCGCTAGCCCTGTGTATGATGCATTAAGGCATATTAGATGAATCTTTTAAACTGTTGGTTTTCAATTCCTTTATTAATAAAAAAATTCCTTTCTTTAATGCTTGTCTATGAGATGAAATTAGAAGCATTTTTGATATTTTCCATGCTTGTGTCCAGTCAAAAGTAGAGAAATTAAAGGGAAGATAAACATGTTAAGAAAAAGATATTATGTTTTCATTGTTCTTCCAGACGTTCTCCAAAAAGTAAGAAATTCATTACAAACTTTGTGTAAAATGCATCCATTATGTGTTAATACCATGGAGACATATTTCATTTTGTCACATATTACTGGAATCTTCTAGAATCGTGGGTCTATAAATCTTGCCTTCAAATCCGTCTAAACTTTCCAAGCCGCAGTGTCTAAAATCCTAAAGAAAAATTATTCCTACTATTTCTGTAATAGCCAAAAGCCAGAAATATTTTGTGGGGGGGGGAGTGTAAAATTAATTTTATAGAGAAAACTGATGCATATTCTGAGAATTCTGAATATTCTGAGACAATTACACAGCAAAAACTCTTACTATGAAAAAATTAAAAAGCAGACATTTTCAATTAATTACACAGTTAATTTCCCTTTTAGTAAACTGCTTCGTAAATTGTGTTTTATAGCATTACACCACTTTATTTCTCAGACTCAAAATATTGTATAATAATGCAACTTTATAATATGACAGCGAAAAATAAAAAATATTTTATTTTAATGTTATTTTTTAAATATAATTCTAATATATTACCATTATTTTAATGAAACTTATTAATGTTACAATATATTAAAAACTCGTCGAAGCATTCTCAGATCTCGGAATTAAAAATTTTCTATCAAAACTGATTTTAAAATCGCCAAAATGTTGATAAGTCACCAAATTTAGAACAGTTAAATAAAAAAAAATTACATCACCAAAAGCGAAGAGTTGTTTAAGAGCTCTTTAGAAAAAATGAATTTCGAAATGCTTATGTTTCATTTCTTGCTTAGAAACTCGAGTATCCCACTATTTATATTAGAAATAAGGACAAATTATAACACATGAACCTGTCAGGACTGAGTGTTCGGTGCATATTCTTGGCGAACATCTTCGTGTAAATCTTAAGTCCTGATCTTGAACAGGGAGCTGAATGCATCTATGTTCTGTGGTAGAATACTGTGATTAAGTGGTAGAATAACTATACGTAAGAAGGATTTAAAAGCCTCTTTTATTAAACCACAATTATTTACAGCCACTTCCCAACTCGGAAGGGATACAGAAAATAATGACAGCCACTTGGGTCTAAACTGAACAATCAGATAATTTAAACTGAAACTAATTAGAAATTAAGTAGTCGTTGCTCACAGAGCTATGAACGCGAGGTTGGCCTCTACGCTAAATGGTGCGTAGCAAGATTTAACTAATACTAACGCACTTACAATTACTTCAATAAGTAATAGCGTAACAGCGCTACGGCTTAGAATTTAAATACTAGCTAGTCAGGCGAACGTCGAATAGAGTAACACTGATCTGAGACTAAAAGCTCTCTCACACTGAGAGGTTCCTACCTCTCGCTTAAATATAAACTTGATTCCACTTCAAATTAGCATAAAGCTGAAACGTGCGTTTATTCTAACGGGAAGATGAAATGAGAAGAGATAGAAAAAGGCAAATTAAAATAAAACTTTGTTAGTTTAAGTAAAACCTTACAAACCCATTCAAAGGATAACCATATATATGTAATTTAGGACTTTTATGACTCTTAAGGACCGTACGAAATCTGAGTTAATTAAAGCGCAAAGCTTCAAGCCATTTCTGAAAATAAGCATCAGCACGCCATAATATTATTTTTCACTTTCAGCGTACCTTCAACTCAATAAAGCTGCCTCGAACGATATGGGGATTGTTATCGTTGGATTCGTATTCAAATTTTAGAACGTTTTGTGATTTTTCGGTTTTGTTGGGAGTGGGAGTACTTTAAAATCTGTGGAGGCTTAAGTCTCTGAAAAATTTGGTGGAAACAAAGGTAAAAATTACCTCATTAAATAATGAAGGTTCCATCCCACTTGCATAAAAGTATTCAATGATTACAGGTGCCTCCAAAAGTAAGAATATAAAAGTCCTACTGCAGTGCAATCTCTAACCCCAACCGCTCTACGAATCGTTTTCGTTTTTCCTGGGACCATGCATGACACGTAATAAGATTTTCCTTAGACGTACATCAAACTAATACGTCAGTGAAAGGTGTACAAATTTATGTTCGTATCAAGTTCTGATAAATCATTTTTAATAAACAGTTTTATTAATTAAATCCATATAAAAATTAATTTTGTTTTGGACTAAAATTTATGTTAACTTTCGAAACGAATTTCTGAAATTCAGTGATGTAATTTTAATTCATAGATAGCGTAAAAACAATAAAAATAGATAATAACATAATCAACTTTTAGGGAATAAAAGTGAAATGCATACAATACATCTTTATCATTAAATAATGAAGAATCTGTATGTATGTATATACATTGACGAGCTAAAACACTATGATCCTCTCCACATTTTTCCATGACTCGTCTGGATGACGTAGAGGGTACGTGATTAAGTGGGAATGGTACTTAACTGCTACTGGAGAAGGCAAGAAAATTCAAGTAGTGAAAAATAAGTTTCTTCGCACAGTCACTGATGCCCCATTTTACGTCCCAAATAAAAGTCTTCATTTCGACTTGAAACTTGAACCAATTCAAGATTTCATCAATAGGATTAATGAAAATTTCTTCGTAAGAGCTTTGATAAACAACCCAGCGAATTTCGCTGAAGTGCTTTCCAACGAAATCCAGAGCGAAGACAAGCTTCTACGCCCATCTGCCGCCCACCTATTACAAACAAATCAAGCCAGATAATGAGTGTGCAGATAGCCTCCTATGATCGTCGTATTTAATTAACTCTTATTTTCATTAATTAATGCACCGCAACTAATACCAAGTAATTTTAAGACTGTTTATTCCTTTTGTGATTTTTGTGTTTCTTTATGTGCCACCGCTCAGCCAGGCAATCTGCGGCCCCAGCAGCCTGGAAATTAACAGCCATTTCATTGCTGTTCTTAAAAGAACATTTCTTCACCATGTAAATAGTGTACATAGAAATTTCTGAATATTTCATGTAATTATTTTGTATTATGTGCATATATCTTTTCACTTAGCGCAGTAGTTGGCAAGCCACGCCCCTTCAAGACATCAGATTCACTGCTGTAAGCAATTTGACCAGCTAAACAGAGCCTGGCCAACAGCCCTTTCTACAGCTCCATCCGGTCTTGGTATTTTCTCTCAGGAAGCAATGGGCTTCAAAGTTTTTCCCACCTCAGCTTATACCTCATCTGGAGAATACTACTATTTACGGAGTTCCTCAGATGTCAGTCCCAATTTGGGATTCACTCAGGAATCTGGAAAGAGCAGGGACAGAAATTTCCCGCTGCATGCCAGAATAATAACAATAATATCAAAGTATCAAGCAAAGAGTCATTCTTGCAGTTACTTTTGCAAGTGATTGGGAAAGGCTACTGATTTAAGCAAATTTGATTGAGGGCAAATTGTAATGGCCCGAAGACTCCGAACGAATATCTTCGAAACTTCACGACTAGCAGGCTGTTCAAGATTTGTCTTATCAGAGTATTTATGCAAAGTGGATAAATGAAGGTGAACCAGCAATAGACACCTAGGTCTTGGATGTCCATCAAAGAAAAAGAACGTCGGAGACTGTCCCGCTTTGTACAGAAAATCGGCAACAGACAGTGGCTCAATTGACAGCCTAATGCAATGCAGGTCCAAGTGCAAGTGTTTCGGATCACACAGTTCAGCGAACATTGTTGGATATGGGACTGCACAGCAGACGCCCCACTCGTGTGCCTCTGTTGACCAACCGTCATTGTCAACTACGTCTACAGTGGGCACGGGAACATAGACACTAAAATGGATAAGTGGAAGACAGTTGCCTGGTCGGATGAATCACGATTTCTCATTCCTCACCACGATAGTCTCGTCAGGAAACGCGGTCTCCCAGACGAACTGTTACTTCCCCCCATATAGCAAGTCATACACAGGCTGGTGGTGACGGTATTATGCTTTAAAGAACGTTCTTAATAGCCGCTATAGGATCCTTAATTGTGGCAAAACAGACCATGAAAGCTGCGGACTACCTAAACTTAACTGCAGATCAGCTGTACCCTTACGTGGCGTCTGTCTTCCCAACTGGAAATGGAATCTTCCAGTAGGACAACGCCCCAGGTCATAAGGATCGAATTGTGTTGGAGTGGTTCGAGGAGCACAAGGATGAATTCCAATTAAATGTCTTGACCACCGAACTCGCCGGATCTTAACCCGACAAAGCACACTTGGGATGTCACGAAGCGGCAGCTCAGAGCTCAAATACCACCAAGCCGGATTCTCGAACTGCATAACGCTGCTTAGACATTTGCTACAACCGTCTCCAGTCAACTACTAAGAACTGGTATCCATGCCAAAGCTGTTTTGTAGGCCAAAGGGCGCGCAACACGTTATTCAGTAGGTGATCATAATGTTTTGGCTCTTCAGTGATTATTTATCGCATCGGGCAAAATCAGTGACATTGGAGAGCCATTAAACTTTGAATACATATAGTTCCTTCACCCAAAAATATGCACCTCGAAATCTGAAATTTGAATTTCGAATTCGTCCTTCATTTATTTTATGTCAACTTTGCATAAAAGAAGCTCAGTGATTTAAAAGAAATGTGTTGTTACTCGGCAAAGCGTGAAATATTTGTCTTTCAAATTTGGACAATAAACTCAGTGATTTAGAAGAAATGTGTTACCACTGCTCGAAATCAAATATTTATCTTCCGTGGGCCAATATTCTGCTATTCAGCAAAGCATAAGATATTTAGTTTTTCTATCAAATTTAATCCAACTGTTATTCATTAACAAAACTGAGCGATTTAAAAGCATAAACTCATTTATCTCTCTCGATTATTATTAATTACCAGCTGGACCCGTCAAACTATGCTAAGAGGACTCATTAAAATTATTACATTAAATTCTTCTTTTTTATAATTACTACTTTAGACAGCTGGCCGCTGAAGCGTCTGGTAATAATATAGACAAAACTGGCTATAGGAAGTAAAACTGAAAGACAGTACATATTTCAAAATAGTAGATTCCTAGCGCAATCAAAGATCAAACCATTCTAAAACAGAACCAAAGAAACCCATCTCAACGTTATCTAGCTAGAGAAGCGTTTCGTCTGCCACGTTTAGGGATGTTAGAGAGCAGGAAATAGTAAAAAGGTCTGCAGACTCCGGCAGGAGGTATATGGGGAGAGAGAAAAGTAGGGGGAAGGGAGAGGGTGCCATGGTGCTCACGCACTCGGCATTGAGCGGGGAGGGGGGTTAGGGGTGCTTGAATTGTGCTGCCTTCGGGCAAGGTCGTCTCTCTGGAACAACGTTTTTCGCACAATTTTTTTCGCTTTATTATTTTCCATTTTTTTGTACGTACACATACGGAAGTGAGCGCCTGCGGGTATGCCAGCGAACTATCGTCTGCGGCGGAGGTTTCGAAAAAAGCTGCTACCGCTTTCGAATATACCCCGCGTCATTTTTTTTAGCTACTTGATCATACGCGGATGTAGTAAAAGTGACATGGTTGGTTGGGACAGATGTTTAAGTATCGTTAAATTTGTAGTACGAATAAATATGCTGCAAATTTGAATCCGTTCATATTATCGTTTATAAATACTCCAATTAAAATTCGCAATCATGGCGAAGTTAAAGGATAAAAAAAAAGGGGGGTAGGCAAATTTATTCGCAAAAATATTATTAAAACTTCAGAATGCTCTCTTCGTATTTAAATTGTGCTTTTCGTTTAGTTTAAAAGACAACAAAAGGCTTTGATAAAATGTTTGACTTTCTCTTATATCATGGTTTTCCCCATATGAGTCAGTTTCCCTTAAAAA
>KK113470.1:334902-352586 GCA_000611955.2 Stegodyphus mimosarum
TTGTTCAAATCTCGCTCTCTTTCGTCGACGAGGCATAAGTACAGATTGAGTTAACGTTTACCACTAGCAGATAACCACCGATAACCATACACGCCTCGCTACAGCCGTCTATTTATTCGGATCCATCAGCCGTTCAGAGGGCGCTGCTCAGCATACGCATGCGCTACGGATTTGCAATTCTAATCATTTGCATATCATGCGCTACTTTGCATTTCCTGAAAATTTCAGCTCACTCGCGTAAGTCCTTCATGGTGTTGCAATTTTCACAAACGTGAGTGTATTATCGCCCTGTATTATATTTGAAGAAATTAAGTAATGAAGAATCTGCATAAATCTATGCATGTTTCTCGCACTGTGATGAAACAACAGTATCTAGAGCCATCAAATTTTGAACATTGAACGTTCCACCCGAATATGGGCATTTGGCAGCCCAAATTTGAAATTTGTTTTATTATCTCTTTGATATTTTGTAAAATTTTAACGAATTTTTGATTAACAAACTCTAGGATTTCAAAGCGAGAAATGGCAACGTTGTACAGAAAAAAACATTTTTTATCTCCAGCGCGCGAAACTGTGTATCGGAAATTCTAACGATATGCTCATTTGCTCATTTTAAAATTATTTTGCGATACTGCTCTTGAACTGAAATTTATGGTTTAAGTGCGAAGGACATGATACTTAATAAATAAAGGTAGAACACAAAATGTTAAAAGAACGGCCCTTTGGACGTAATTTAAAATCTGTTTTCTTTTTTTTTTTTCTTTCGAGGATATCCACTCGTCTAATCCAGGTGGTGATAAATTATCGTCTATCCCCATTTTAGTTTGCGTCACTATAAATCAATTAGAATTTTTTTGAAGCCATGAAACATGACCTCGCCGAGATTCGAACTTGAAACCTTCCGACAGTTACCAAGACGTACTTACAATTCCAACACGAAGCAATGTGGTAAGGAAAGAGAAAACTCTTTTCATTTTTTATTCCTAATTTCGTCTATTTTGTTCGAACTCAGAAGAGATGAACAGACGTTTCATTTCTTGTGGCGAACATTTTTAGTTTCTGAAAAGTGGAGAATTCGGTAGAAAATCATTAATTTGTTAGGTTCGCGAGCATTTAAAAAGGTCTCTGTAAACACTATACGAACTTTTCGCGAAGTAATGCTTAATCATAAATATTACCTGGGAATCATACAGCTTGGGAAAAATTCATTTCCATCTAAACAAACGGTTTTTCAAGCTAACAGCATAAACTGCAACTGCAATTTCAAGTGATGTATTTATTGCTTGTAGGAGTATAGAGATGCCATTGAAGCAACTTGCCATACATATTAATTTTGGAATTTTTGAAAGTTTGATTTGCTTGACTTTTTGAATTTCCCTGTGCGATAGAGCTTCACGTAACCGAAATGAACAGAATTGCAGTTTGCTCAGATATCCGGAAATCCTACATAACTGGAATGGCATAATCTTTTGTAGATTAATTAAGCTTTTAGCGTAAGGCAAGTGAGAGAATTCTTTTATTACATTTTATATTTCAACACAGATCCTACAGTTTGAAAAAAATACCACACTTCTCCGCACATTTTTCTTTTTGCTTTTCAATAAATCAAAACTGACTTTTTAAAAAATCAAAAATTGCTTTCCACTGTGGTAGCAATTTGTAAAAAAAAATATAAGAGTTTCTTGCACATGCGTACTTTAAATAATCATTCGCGATGATCACACTAAGGCAATACGAGCAGGCCCCATTCTTTAACGAACAGAATAATGCTTCAAATGAAAATGGCCAAAGACGAACCTGTATTCTGTCAAACGATCAACCCTTGTTTTCAGTCTCCAATGATTTGTCTCGAATCTGACTTTTTTTATGCGTTAATACGGATGTTAACTCGTCAAGCACACGGAGAGAACTAAAATTTTTTTAATGCTCAATGATCTGTCTCTCATGTTGCTTTTAATTACTCTCGTTCTCAAAAACATTACTTAAGCACTGATCAGCTGAGTATATTAGAGTCATAGACATTTGTTTCTTTTCACCCATTTTATTTCCTTCAAAGTTTTGTAACCGTTAAAAATGTCCGGTATCATATTGTAAAGGAAAAATCCATTTTGACCATTCCCTAATCCATTCAGACGAATTTTTTGCGTAACATCTATACGTACAGGCAGAATAAAAGACTCTTTTTTTTTTTTTTTCAAAACGGATTCTAAAATTGTTTTAAAATGTGTTCAACAGGCACTTTTTTCCTAACGTCTGTATACGTATGTATACAGGGTGATTCGCTACCAGACCGTCAAACTTGCAGGGTGTGTAGGGGGTACACAGACGACTCGAAATCACATAGGAATGCAGGGTCGCAAATGTCGTAGTTGCAAGCTATGGTGCAAAGAAGCAGAGAAAAAGAACAGGAACAGCAACACATTAATGGGACAGAAAACATTTTAGGGTGTACTACAACACGTGTTCGAAATTACGATCAGAAGTCGTCTGACAGGACTGACAGCGGCGTTGCTTGGAATTCCGTACGTTCTGAAAGATTCCTGGCATGTCACGTATCCTCCCGGCAGCTACAGATATTCGAGCGACGATATCTTGAACTGAAGGAACGAGCGCCTCGTAAACTCTTCATGTGACCCCAGAAGAAGAGGCCATGTATGATAGGTCCGGTGATCTGGCAGGCCATGAACCGTGCCACTACGACCTGCTTCTGGTCGTAATATCATGCTG
This sequence comes from Stegodyphus mimosarum, assembly GCA_000611955.2. NCBI lineage: Eukaryota > Metazoa > Arthropoda > Arachnida > Araneae > Eresidae > Stegodyphus > Stegodyphus mimosarum. The sequence goes on from KK113470.1 coordinate 337,630, forward strand.
GTACCACATGGAGAGGCGCAACGACGGAGGAACATGTGCTGCGTCAAGAACTTCGGACAGGAATTGTTGCAAGAAGTTCATGTACGCCCCACCGTCCAAAGGACTAGGCAGAATCTACGGTCCAATAAGGTAGTCTCCGAGAATGCCGACCCAAACATTGACCGAAAAACGTTCCTGAGCTTGCGTACGGAGAGGGTTCTCTAAAGCCCACAAATGGGTTGTCATTCTGATTGAAGGCTCTCTCACGTGCGAAGTATGCTTAATCCGTCAACAATACGGACACAGCAAATGTGCTGTCTGTAGCACTCTGTTGCAGGAATCATGTAGCAAACGTCCTCCGGAGTGGATAATCCTCAGGCTCATATAATTTGACGCGATGAAGATGGTATGCACTCATTTGGTTTGCTGCGAGTATCCCCCAGACAAGGATTGAGATAAACCCACTTGTTAGGCTATTGCTAGAATAGTCATACTTGGATTGTCTTCTGCCAGACGTAAGACCGCCTCCTCATTCCTAAGTGTCCTCGTCGTTCGCTGTCGATTCATTGTAGCTCTCGTTAAACAACCAGTTTCACGTAACCTTCTGTTCGTACTTGCGAAGATCGTGTGATGTGGAGCACGCCTTTTCGCGTACAACCGCGAAGCGGCATGCCCATTAAGAGGTTATCACATCTCGCGACGGTCCTTGCTAGACGTGACTTAAAGAAACGAGATTTTGGTAGCACTGGTTTAAACGGGAAGATTCCTAGAAAAAATGGCTCCGCCGGAAGCGAAGTCCCGCCTAGCTACAGAAACGATGTACCGGCTATGCGGGATTTTTTGAAACCTTGCCGAAAATGTTTCGGCTGCAGCTCTGAACCGGGTATGGATCAACCAATCAGACAAAAGTTCTGCTTCTGAAGGCTCATGTAATCATAATCTGAGCGATAATCGATTACTGTTTGGCGTTCAAGTCTCTGTAGTAAGTGTAGTAAGTGAGAATGGTAACCTAACCACGTATGTTTCGTGGAAATGTGCAGATTCTGAGAATTGTCCCTTTCGACGTCCAGTCCCTCGTAGAGGAAACATATGTGATAGGGACATTACAATCCGCAACTCCATACACGATCAGCATGTCGACCAATTCATCATTTGAATAAGTGTTCATCCTCCTACCTCCGGAAACGGATCACAGATGACGACTTCCATCAGGATTGCTATTCAGGCAATCTTCCGTTCAGCGCTACCTACCGCCAAGACTGCAGGGAGGAATCTTCCAGAATGTAAGGAGCGCCGCTGTCAGGCCTGCCTGAGAACTTCTGGTCGTAATTTCGAACACCTGTTGCAGTACAATCTTTCAATAAAATGTTTTCTGTCCCATTAATGTGTTGCTGTTTCTGTTCTTTTTCTCTGCTTCTTTGCACTATAGTTCGCAACTACGGCATTTGCGACCCTGCATTCCTATGTGATTCCGAGTCGTCTCTGTACCCCTTAAACACCCTGCAAGTTTGTCGGTCTGGTAGCGAATCACCCTGTATATCTATCATAACTCAAAAACAATTGAAACATTGTAAGTTTGCATATAGGACTGCTATAACATCTAGTTGTGCGTCTCACTTTTTTATTGCAATCGGCAGTACCAAACTTATATAGTTTGGTGTACCCCTTTACTCGGCTTAAAAGTCTTTACTTTACTTTCTCAATGTTTGGTCGTAGTCATGTACTTCCAGTTATAGAAGTGTTTTAAATGACGGAAAGATGAAAATATTCAAGGTTTTGGCAGTGCCAAATTTAAAAATGAATGATAATAATTTTCCACAAACAGCGAAATCTAACTTTTAATACGGCTTCCCGATTCCTATCCTTATATTTGGGAGTATTATACTCGTTATGAAAAATTAAAATTATAAAAATTTTGATTTCCGCACGACAAAAACTAACTGAGATATTTAATTTCAAAATTTGAAACTTTCGATGTCATTTTCAATTTGCCTTGAGAATTAATTAAGTTTAATTCGAGGTAATAAACTTAAATGAAGTGAAGCAAAAAATATGTAAACTTTAATAGGCCGTACAAGAAAGTGATGTAGTATCCACATGAGACTTTTTTTCCTTCGTTTTTTGAATATCATATTAATCAAGATGCTGATGTCACTGCTAACGCTGGAAATAATAATTAAAGTAACAATAGGCAACTCATGCTTTAAAATCATTCATCTCGTTATATCGGAAGTTAATGTCAAAACAGTTCCCAGAATGCAAATCATAAAATTAGATTATAATACTAAGGTTTATAATATCCCGTTGATTGTATTATTGGATTGTACATTAACTACGTCTCAAAATTTACAGTCTTAAGTATGAAAAAATAACATCTTACTTGTTTTTCAAAATAAAAGTCTTAAAACTTAGGATCCCATTTTAATTTGGTTTACAAGTCGTTGCCATCCACTGCTTCAAAACAAAGAATAATTGAATTAAACGTTTTGATAGCTTCCAGTGTTTTCAAATACTCAGTTAATATTTTTGAGTGTTAACAGTTCATATAAATTTTGTGAATAAATATGGCAGAAGAGCAAAAATATACCAAAATTCTGAAACCTTTTTTACAATTCCAAGCTGTAACAATTTTTACAGGTGAAGATATCCATAGCATATCCGGATAGCTTCATTAGTACTTTCACATTTCATTTCATTCATCCTAAACATAAAAAGTATACGGAACATAAAATAAAATTTGAAAAGAAAAAAGAAAGGTTTCAGATTTTAAATTACGTCCAAAGGGACATTTTTTTTAACATTTTGCGTGTTACATTTATTTATTAAATATCATGTTCTTCGTACTTAAACCACAAAATTCAGTTCAAGAGCAATATCGCAAAATAATTTTTAAATGAGCATAGAGTTTCCGATACACTGTCTCGCGCCCTGGAGATAAATATGTTTTTTTTTTCTGTACAACGCTGCCAATACTCGCTTTGAAATCCTTGAGTTTGTTAATGAAAATTCGTTAAAGTTTTACAAAATATGAAATCGATAATAAAACAAATTCCAAATTTGGGCTTCCAGATGCCCATATTCGCAGGAGGATTGCGTTATTCAAAATTTGATGGCTCTAGGTACCGTTGTTTTATTACAATACGAGAAACATATATAAATTTATGCAGATTCTTCATTATTTAACGTCTTTAAATATAATAACAGTGCGATAATATTTGGTAGCAACAATTTGAAAAGTGAAACAACGCTTGTAGTGAATCAATGCAAAATTCCAAAACGAAATTAATAGTCTTTCTGGCCAAATTGCCCCTTTGGACTAATAAAAAGATATGGCAACAGTTAGCAGTCTGTAAACGTGAGCATTGATCAGCTGGCTGCTTCCACGACAGATATTTTTATTCCCCTCTTTGCCTTTTCTAATATAAGATCCATTCACCATTCTCCTTGGCAAGTATTGCCAATGCGCGAAACAAAATTTTTAGTTATTTTTTGCGTGGTTTCGAGCATTTCCTGCTCTCAGAGTGTTGCCGTTCAGTAAAATATAAGATATAAAATATAAGATATTTAATTTATCTTTCAAATTTAATACATCTGTAATTCTTTAATAAGGTGAGCGACTTAAAAGCAGTACCTGTATCTCTTAATAAATTTAATCTTCATTTTATTATTTTAATAAAACAACTATCGGTATAAATTAAAATGCATTTAATTTGTTATATATCTAGCTGATAATTTTTATGAACATTCGTAGCTTTATTGTAATTGACGAACAAATGCTCCTAACGCCATACATTGAGTAAGCTAGTACAGAAACATTTAATTATTTAAGAATTATCATTCTGTACTCTTTAAAAATGGTGAAAGAATATAACTGTTGAATTCAAGAATAGAATAAATTAAATGCTTTTAGCTGGTGTCATCGATATTTATGGAACTGCATTTTACGCATGATCATTCCCTAACTTTCTTAATTAAATTTTTAAATACAACTAAGAGAACGGAAAGAATACACCATGGCTTAGTGGTATTTCTCACTTAATTAGATTTAAAACGCGGGAACAGTAATTAGTCTGTTAATTATGGCATCGAAAAGTTCATTAACTAACTTGATTCCTTTCAATAAGCCGTCTTAATTCATTTTTCTACTAAACTTAAAAAAAAAAGGTTTTATAATAAATTTCTAATTAAAACTGAAACAGAATTTTTAAACTGACAGCAAATTGTAGATAATTAATTAACAGACAATGGAGTTATTCGTAGATTTCTATATGTAAAATTCTGTTAAGTTATTTCAAAAGTAGCTCGGGAACAAATTAATTAATTAATTAAAATGTGGAAAACCGCATGCGTTAATGTCACTACTTGTTGCATAATACTATTAAGAAATACAGATATGTTGACAGTACAAATCTTACGAAGCAATACTTTCAAAATTTGAGGCAATCACATTTTTTACATTTCATTTGTTACCATCCATATATCACCCACTCATATATCCAACCGCTAAGCGAAATCTAAGGTTTTTAATTTATTTCCCGTACTCTTCTCATTTAGTTTCAAGAGTACTTATTGCAATTCAATTAAATATAAGAGAGTTAATTTATCTTTCAAATTTAACCGATTCTGTAATTCTTTAATAAACTGAATATTTTAAAAGCAATGGACTCACTTCTTAATAATTTAAATCTTTATTTTATTATGATTATTAACGCATATAACTGATGCAAAATAAAATAAACTTAATTTACAATATATCAAGGCAGATAATTTTGATGAACATCTGCGCCATTATTGTAAGTAATGAAAGACATTTCTAATGTTCTGTATTACAGAACTCCACATAAAATCCTTTGTTTTTTATGTTAGAAATGTCCTCGTGATCTTTACGAAAACTTTAAACCGTTATGTTACATTACGATACCTACCATCCGTATATCACCCGATCACCTTGCCACTACCCGAAATATAAGATCTTAATATTTTCCTGTTCTCGGCATTTATCTTCCAGTATGCTGCCGTTCGGTAAAATGTAAGATCTTTAAATTATCTTCTAAATTTAAACAGTCCGTAGTTCCTTAACAGTTGAGCAGTTTTAAAGCAATAAATTAATTAAAATGTTATTTTATTTTTAAACTTCAGCGTCAGTGGTCTCAAACTCAGATTGCATGCCACCTGAAAACTGTGTATGTAAATAAACAACGTAAGATAAAAATATGAAAAGGAAACTTAAACTTTTAATTAGCAACAGCCCCTCTTCATTTCAATTTGGGTATTTTTCTTTTCCGCCCTAAAATTAGTAACTATTTCTAATACATCAATCTAAACTTCGTCATTTCAAAACTGATCCACATCACAAGACTTTAAGTAAATCTGCAGTGCAGATACTTTTTACCCAAACTTTTTAACTCTCTCCCACGCTTCTTCTGAATGTGGCGTAACTTCTCGCTGTCTGCTGCGCTTTTGCAACTTGCTGTTGCCTTATATTTATCATAAGTATATTTCTCTCTTAAAATATATTTCTCAAGTTTATCGGTACCGATATAAAACGTACTTTGAGACTTAATAACAAATGTGTGCCAACCGTCCATGAAGGAAAAGGAAACAATTGAGAACGCTTCTGCGTTTGCAAGTTTCTTCGCCTTCACGCATCTACAATTCCACCAACTCCGCCTAGTTATTACATATACATTGCTAGCCATCCAAAATGCAACACGAAGAAAGGCAGGATATATCAAAGACAAATTCATTTCAGAGAGTATACATAGTATCAATGGTAATTGATCTGCAATGCATTTTTATTTGGGGTGAGGAAGACGGAAAAATCAGTAATGAGTGATGCATCTACGTTTCTCAGTAAGCGCTGCTACACGCCGCGCATTGAGTAAAAGAGGCTTTGGATGTGTTGTTGGGGGATGATAGCCCATGCTGCCTCTACAAGTAGCTAAAGTTCATCTGGTGTGCCCGCGAGGGAGGCATGCTGCATTATGGATTCTCCAGTCACTGTACAGACATGTTCGCTGGGCAATATATCTAGTGAAAAGGTAGGCCAGGGTAACAGCGCAATATGATGGGCTAAGAAGAAAGCTTAAATACCGCGTGCAACGTAGGTCGCTCATTGAAACGTGGCCGCAAGCAAGCCTTGATGGCAATGAAACAGAACAGGCTAATCGGATGCAGGTCATAGCGGTCCTGCATCCGGTGTTATGGCGTGAGATGTACCAGTACACCCCACACCTTAACACTGGATGCAGGATCAGTATGACGATGCATAACACAACCGTCGAGCAGCCTCTCTCATGGTGTCTCGAATTCTAATCCGACCGTCCTGATACTGTAGGTAGAAGCGTGATTTGTCTGAAAACCATTGCTATTCCGATGTCCATCCTCGCCGTTTAGTGCACCACTGAGAACGCCTGTTGTTTAAAGGTAAAGGAAGCAACGGACGCCTAGCGGACAGTCCAATGTATTGCAAACGATGTCGAATTGTTGGTGCAAACACCGATTGCTATGCTGCAGACTGCGCTCATCCAGAGAGTGGTGCGACGAGGCGATTGCAATTGCTGCTGTCCGTCAGCCGTTCTCTTCTGCATCCACCGATTCCGTATTCGCATGACTGTTGCTTGGCTACCTCCGAAACGATACCCATTTCCCAGAAGGATAATCCGCAATTTCTGTATGCAACCATTCTTGCCTCCGTCGAATTCAGAAACGTATTCAAATGATGCCCATGTTCTTCTACGAGGGACGCTGAAACTGCACACACAAAAAATCTCACTAGTGAAAAATTCACATTATTCAAAACGTCAGTCTTTCTTCCATTTATATGTGGATTGCATAGAGCGCTTCAGTATCCCATGATGTGCACGTGCGTTGAAATCGTAATCATTTGCATATTCCATTACGGTATACACATGATGCAAATGCATGACGTTTCGATGCTTCCTTCATGATGTTGCATTTTCGATGGCCAGTAGTTTATATACATTGTGGCGTATATAACACTAATGTATGGATACTCCCCCCTTTTTTAACTTGATGTTACGCGTGTGTGTGGTGTGTTACGTTTTAAGTTTATAACATATTTGGAAATTAAATTTTAAAGACTTATTTATTATATTTTCGCTCCACTTCATTTAAGCTTATTTAATTGAATTATTCTAACTTAATTAACCGATCCCTCAAGGCAAGTTGAAAATGACATCAAAAATTGAAAATTTTGAAATTAAATATTCCGGTCAAATTTTGGCGTACGGAAGTGAAGCTTTCCATATTTTTATTTGTTCATAACGAGTATAAAACTTTCCCAAATATAAGAACCGGGAGACCGTATTAAAAGTTAGATTTTGATAGTTGTCCAAAATTAATATTTTTCTTAAATTTGACGCTGCCAGACATGAATATTTTCGTCATTTAAAACACTTTTGTAATTGGAAGTGTATGAAAACGACCAATGGTTGTGAAAATAAAAGGCCGGATAAGGAATTTTAAGCTGGGTAAGGGAGGTGAGCACATATGACGAAGCTGCGCAATCAGGTCACATCAGAATCCGGGGTGTTGTCGTCGCAGAGTGGAAAGAGCAAATGATGACACTGAAGAATTTAATGCTCCATATCTTTATTCTTTATTCAGTTCAAATGGCCGATCATTTTTCCTTTTAAACGAAGAGCACCAAATTACATATCCGTAGTGATTTAAATTAGGCAATATCCAATTTAAGAATTTTCTGTCATAACTTATTAAACAAAGATAAGAAAAAAGAGACCAAGCAACGAAGGTTCTTATAGCATGCGATGGCAGGAAGCAGTCTGATTAAAAATGGCGCGTAGAGCTACTTATAGTGGCGGTTACATAGCATGCCAGAGTGTTCTCGAAAGTACTGGTCTAGGGGGAAGATCCTGAAATTGCCGAAAGTTAATTAGAGCTTGCCTGTTCGTGTAGAGTAAAGCCAAGTCAGTGTATTTTTTATATTTTCCGTATATATATATATATATATATATAATTTCAAGATGATAAAAAATAACGCAATCATCATGTTTAGTATTTTCACTCATTAAGCTGCTGAAAAACTATCAGTAAAGGCATAAAGTAAGAAATTTAGAACCAATTTTTCACAAAGACCAAAAATTGAAATTCGTAAGTAATAATTTCATATCATCTTATAAATGTACAAAAAGAATTTAATAAATGTTAAAACTAAAATACTTCTAAAAAATAATACCCTAATTCAAAAAACAATGAAATTTAAAGATTAAAGAACATAAAAGAAGAGGAATAGAATCAACTTCAGTGCTAATTCGTCAGGAGGAGGAACATTGAAATCAATTAAAATCTCTTGCTTTTCTGTATCCAGAATTAGCCGATGAACATTCCAGTGTAGTTCACCCGAAAATTCTGGCCTCTCCCCAGAGCAAGGAAAAAACAATGTAAATTCTAACCAAAATTTTACCTTTAAACAAAGATAACTCTTTCCAAAGAATTGAAAACGAAAGTGAAATAATAAAATAGTGAAAAATAAAATCAAAATTTTACCTTTAAACACACAGAACTTTATCCAAAGAATCTGAAATGTAAGTGAAATTTTAAAATTTTAGTAAATAAACCTAATCTAAACGGAATTGAAATATAAACTGAAAGAAATAATTGAAAACCTCGAATACTTTCAATTAGAACACAACCGAAACTATGAAAAAGATCGTCTCTCGTAACGCTTAGGTTTGCCAGTTTGACGTCATTGGCGAAACTAAAATTCAGTGGCGAGAAAATAATCTCTCAAAAGGTGAAAAATTGCAATAAAAGACAGAATTTTGAAACCAAAAGAAAAACATTTTAAAACTTATATAAAAAATTTAATTCAAAATTTAAATTTTGAAAAAGAATAATATTATTTACTAAATAAAAATGAAATTTAAGTAAATTCTGACCATTTTTAATACAGATAGGGAATAAATAATGTGATTCAGTGTAAAAATTTTAAATAAGAGGGCTCAAAATGTGGTCAAAAAGCTTTTATAAATTGTTTTGTAGAAATGAGTAGAAAAATTTTAAAAGATTTTTTATTAATTTAGATTTTTTAAATTTTTTATTTAAAAATTACAGAAAAATGGCAGAAGGAAGCTTCAAAAAGAAGTAAAGGAACTTTTCTTAGAAAAACAAAAAGTCTTCAAGTCATGGGCATAGCATTCAGACTTTGAATATAGAAGCCCCCTTAATGTAATAAAAGTAAGAGTAATTAAACATTAAGAGAAAAAAATAAAAAGTCCTTTAAAACACCTTTCTTTATCCTTCTCTTTTGGAGCTTTCAGATAAAAAATTCATACTTTTAAAATATAATATAGGGTGTAGACTACTCCAGATTTTTTTAATAGGACTATTAATGAATTTTATAGGAATTTCATTTTCTTTTAATTTGGTGAGAATTAGAAATTTCTTCTTCTTGTGTTTCTGCTTCAGAGCAAACTTTTTTTAATTCTGCTAATTTGGTTAATAATAGTATCCGCAATAACTTTTTTAAATACGTTGGAGCTCCAAATTATAAGTTTAATAGGAGAAAAATTAAAATTATTTTCTTTTAATTTCTTTAAGATTATGAATACTAAGATCAAGATAAACTATTTCTGATTTGTTTTTATAGGTCTTACTAAGTTTTGACAGCTCGGGTAGATGTCGCTATTTTCTATGAGATTTTAATTGTTGAATGTTATAAGGTCATCAATATATTTTCAAGCGTGTTCAAATTTACTGAAATCGTTATGAGAAAGGCTTTTCAGTTCTTTAAAAAATAGAAATAAGTTGCAAAGATGAGTTGAATATGAACTTCCCATTGAAATTCCTTATGAAATTATATCTATTTTACACGTAAAGATATATATATTTTCGCGCATTAAGGTGCTTAAGAATGATGAGTAAAGACATAAAACAAGAAATTTAGAACCAATTTTAAGCAAAGACCAAAAATTGAAATTCATAAGCAATAGATTTTAAAAAATCCTGTAAATGCACAAAAGAAGAATTTGAGAAATATTAAACTAAAACACTTCAAACAAGTAATACTCAAAATTCAAAAATTAATGAATAAAAAAGAATATGAAAGAAGAGGAATTTAATCAACTTCAATGCCACGTTATCAGGAGGAGGAAATATTGAATACTTTTGGTACTGCGAATTGTAATAAAATAAGAGAGGAGCCCAACTAGATGTTATAACAGTCCATACACAAAATTTCAAAGTTCTACAGCTAAACGTTTTTGAGTTATGCGAGATACATACGTATGCGCGCACGTAAAGACGTCACGAAAAATTCCATTTTAGTCGATTTGGAATCTATTTTACAATTCATTTTTGAACAAAGAATCCTTTATTCTGTCCGTACGTATACACATCACGCAAAAAAATAGTCGAAATGGATTCGGGGAACGGGCAAAATGAATGGTTCTGATGAAATCTGATAACCGAAATTTTTAGCGATTAAAATACTTCCCTTTCTTTACTTCAAGTAAGTAAAAATATGTATATTTGTATGTAAACTTCTTTATTTCTTACTACTTGTTGGCACTTTTATGGCATTTTGATTCTAATAAAGTTTGTAGCCTTGGGGAAAAATTGCTAAAAGCTATCTTCATGACGGATTCCTGATGCAAAGCGGTCAATCGGGGCCCTTTTCTCAGACTTACAAATTTTCGCCCACGAAAAATAATATTCACATATAAAAAGTACTTCCAAACAAATCGATATTCTTATTTCAAAAATGCATAACTGAGGGTATTTATCTTTTGAGAAGTATGAATAAAAGTTAACCAAATGTGTACCTTCAAATGCTTGAATCAGATTTGATTCAAACTGCGTTTCCCGTTAATTGCAGTTAGGTTTAATACAAGCACATATGTCAGTAATTTCCTTGCAGCTCTTTATTGAGACTATCTGGTTAAGTCAAAAATAAATGCCAAATCTCTTACCTATGTATCATTCATTATACAGTCGTTAATGGTTATTTATTGATTTTTGTGTCATAAAAATCTTGATTTCATTTATTATATCAAAATATCAGATACACAACACCACATTATTACTTTGTATGGCCTATTAAATTATACACATTTGTTGCTGCTTCATTCAAGCTTATTTCCCCGAATTTCATTAGAGATATATATCTCATTCATTCAATTCAGTTCTCACTTCGCGGCAAGGCAAAAATACATAAAAACTCAAACCATCTCTTCATTAAAATTTCTAAAATACGTAAACATCTAAAACACGAAATACGGTTATACGGTTAAAAACAGCTTAAAATTGTTTTTTACAACTAAAATTAGACTTTCTACGCCAAAACCAGCAATTCGGCCAACGGGCTGAAAAACTGAATTTTCGCTGCAGAATATTGAAAGTGAACTTTTAGCCCTTCTAGGCAAAAAGGCACTGAAGTTAGCGCACAAACTGACTTACTTCACTGTTATACTAAGAGTTTCAAAAGTAAACAAATGCGGCCTTGTTAGGCCTAGCACCATTTAAGCTTTTAAATTATTAATAATTCTACAATTATTCCGTGCAGATTAACTAAGGGCATAAAAACCAGATCATAAAAATAACATAATTCAACCACTTTTAAAGCAAAAAATGCACGATCTAGGAGCATATAAGAATAAAAATACTGAACTCACCGAGTCGAGTAACAGGGTCGGAATATATATATATACACATATGCTAGTAAAATGAATACACATATGTTTTATTCGGCCGATTGCTACGTAAAGGGAGGTGCACAACTACATGCTAAAACTTCAACATTCTAGGGCTACTCGTTTTTAAGTTATGCAAGATACATACGCACGTACGTAAGCACAGACGTCAAAAAGAAAATCTCTTCCGAATCCATTTCAAACCCATTTCACAATTCGTTTTGGGGAAAAAAAGAGTTCTTTATTCTATTCGTACGTACAGAAGACACGTTCTTTATTCTGTTCGTACGTACAGGGGCTGCTTACTGGATGAGCAGCTGTGCCGCCATAAGAAAACTTTCAGTTTTATTGCTCACTCAGTGGGACCGTGTTTATTTAAATTTTATAATCTACGAAATTTGGATATATACATTAAACATTATACATAAATACATACATTAAACAGAGTTATGAGAAAAATTTTGATATATATACAAAAAAAATTAATTAATTCTAATTTGAAAGTTCTGTAACAGCTGCTGAGATGAAATAACTTGAAATATGAAATATCTTGGATTGACTTGATGTTCATTTTAAATGATCACAATTTTCTATGAGATATTTGATTAAGTTATGCAGTTTATTACGAAAAAAAATTACTTTTAGGAAGTTGTTTCAACCGGATTTGTGCGTTGACAGCTGTGAAGGGGCGAAAGTGAAGATCTTCGGTTATTGACCATTCGAATATATGAACATATCCACACGTTCAGATACCACGAAAAAACAAATCATTCAAATGGGTTCGCGCCAAAATATACAGTACTGAAATAAAAAGATGTACAAAATTACATTATTGTCGTCCGTGAGTTTATTTCTCCTGAAAAAAATTTACATACACACATACACACACATACCATTAGCGTGTTGATTTACCACGGCATGCGTAATATAAGTGTTCAAAGTGTGCATTGCCTCGCTTAGACAGTGTTCATATCGTTCACGCAGATTCTCAAACATATCCTGGGACAAAGGTTGCTGCAGACTCTTGCAAAAGAAGATGATTTGCTCACGTATGCAAGACACAGTTCTTGGTGGATCTTCACAGTCGAACACACTATCCTTTAACATTTCCCACAAGTAAGCATCAGGTGGTGTAAGATCGATAGAATGGGACGAGTATGGGAAGTCAGTACCATGTGAAATGATTCGTCCTGGAAAAAGTTTTCCTGCAGCATGGCTAGAGATTGTCGAGCGGTATGGCTGATCGCCCTGTCTGGTTGACACCACTGTCTATTCATCTGAATGTTCTTTGTACGATAGGACCTTCTCAAACCCTGAAGAAATGGCTCAATCACTAAACCCATGTAGCGTCCTTGGGTGACGGTAAGAGCATTGCCTAACTCATCTTCAACGAAACGGCCTAATAAACCGTGTGCTGAGATGGCACATTATATCGTCCATACCAACTCGGTTCATTTTTACGAACCTCTTCCGTATGAGCGGAAATAATGCTCAACTACGAATACTTTTTCCACCGTCGAGAGAACCATTTGCAACAACACAACTTCCTCTTCACTACTGCGAACACGTGAAGTTGGAGTTACGCCCCGTCGACAAAGGCATATACGTGTTCGAGATGCGTGAGTTTCAGTACTGTACATTTTGGTGCATGCTGTACATGGCGAGCGGAAAGTCCTCTTGAGAGGTCAATGTAGGGGAAGAGGGGTGGGAAACCCGCGGACCCGACGCCCCAGGCTTCTCTCCATCAAAATTTGGGGCGGAACTGAGCGAAGACGTACTGTCACCTCTACGGTGGTCAAAGCTCTTGCCAACAAGAAGTATAAACTTGCTCTCCTTGCCATGATGAATTTCGTTGGGCTTGCTCTGATGTTACTGTCAGACAACTGAGATAGTCACAACACAACACATCCAGTCTATAGTTTTTGGGAACATTAGCAGCGTTATTGTATTTATCTTAAATTAATAAATCTTTAAATTAATAAAAAGTATTTCTAAGCTCATCATTCCGTAACTGGTACAAAAGCATTCCTTTTATGAAAAATTTTAAGTTCTTTTACACTTTTAAAGTATTTTAAATACTTTTTTAATTTTCTGGAACTTTTAATCGTAAACTCTCAATCGAGGTATTAAGACTACACATTATAACATTTAATTTTTATTATTATTAGCATTTATTAAATGTTAAAGTTCCTCTGTAACATCAGACTATAATCCACAAGGGAAAATTTCTATTTTGATGCTGCTCGACTTTAACTTTGAATTTTAATCTCGACGCTTTACTTTTTAATAACTCATAAAATATTAGGTGCATCAAAAACGAGATTTCTCATTCCCGTTCAAAAACAGACCTGAATATTAATCTAGAGCAAGAGAATATATGAATTTGTAATTCAACAAATGCAGTAAAAATAAACTATAATAACCTGATAGTTAAACACACAACAGGAAAACTTATTCTGTTGAAGCAGTGCAACTCGAATTGTCATAAACTTCTGATTTAATTACAGTCAAACTCAGATAGAAACCAAAGGTTTGATTCAAAAAATAGAATATATTTGTAAGTTCAAGAAAGTCATTGAAATCAGCGCCGTCTTAACAGCATTATGGGCTCCTGGGTAAACCAGTGTTAAGTGGGCCCCTAATCCGACCACTACTCATAGAAATGAAATCTAAATGGATTAGCATGGGGCCCGTATGCTCGTGCCACTTTCGAGCAAGTGCTCAGCGGGCCCATATGTCAAGACGGCTCGGAATGAAATGGTAACCTTCTATACGAATAAGATTCTCTTGCATTCAAGAATTTCGTAGAAAATGCCTGTAAAACAATTGCATTTAAAATATTAACCAGTATTCGCCTTCGACGAAGGAACATATAAAGAAATATCATACCTTTGCTTCACTCATTGCACAACTATCTATCATAGAAATAATGCAAAACGAATTTGTGAGATTTATCTATTTATTTTTAACTAATAGTTCATTTTAAGTCGAAAAACCTGTCCTATTTATTCTCTTTTCATGCCGGAATCTTAATGAGATAGCGAGAGTTTATTCAGATTAACGTAGGATGAAAGCAAGAGTTCTAGAAGTTAGTTTTCACCGGTCTGGACGACAACTACTGACCATGAACTTAATAAATTATAGGTGGTGCAGAACAGATACCTGCGTATCATCACAGATGCCCACTTTTTTTGTAAGAAATAATATCTTCACGATGACCTCAGAGTACTAGAGCCCCTTGCGAAGTTCGAAATTCTGCAAGAAGATCGGCCCTTGCGTCCTTACACAGATTTTATATCAAACGAA
>KK113470.1:357468-439115 GCA_000611955.2 Stegodyphus mimosarum
CTCAATATCTGTCGTACTACAGACGTGCCGGTCTAGCTTCTGCCTGTACCTTCATCAAAGTATGCACGAAAATGTCTTTGTGTAGTCACCAAACCCTTCTTTTCTTGAAAAAAACATTACAACTTTCACCTTCTGTTCAACACCCAAACGGCCATTAACCGCCATCTTGCAAGCTACTGTTTCGCTGCAGTTTAGACTCCGATACTGAGTTCTCATGATATCTGTCGAATTTCCATGAACGAAAGCATCCAAATACGTACTTTTAACATTCGAAATATAATATTTAAAGTTTACGGGATGGTTAAATGGCGTGTTATTTCGTGCGCCCCCTGTATATAGCGTTTCTGTCATTCCTGGAGGCAGTAGGAAAAGTCTCATTTGGTTTCTGTCACAGCCAGCACAACATTTCGGTTAGCTTGAATTATCTTAAAATTTGACCTTGTAGAGCTTTGCTGATGACACATAAGGGCGCGAATAGAGGGTGAGAAATCTTAACTCATATTAAAATACTCCTGACATGACAGAGAATTGTTTCTGATGGAATAAAACTCGAGCTTCCTTGCTCAAAACGTGATATTGTTCCGAACTGTCGAAAGATGCATTCACTCCGGTTGCATTACAGCACGAACTATGCAGCCAGAAGATTGCATTTAGTGCTATTTGAATTAAGAATAACTGATTTGTTATACTTAATTCAAATAGCACTAATAAGGCAAAGTTTGCATGGAAGAAGCTTTTGATTACGGTGAGAATGCTCCAATCACCAATCAATTAACGGAAATCTGGTAGGTTCTAGATCCAGAAAATAGTGCTACCGATTGTGAAGAAAGTGACCGAGACGTTATTGAAAAAGAAAAAATTTCGTTTGACATGTTAGTCGGAATTTTCGACACAGCAATTACAGGACTTGAACAATGGAACTTAGTAACTGAACAAAAAATTACATGTCTATAGAATTAAAGAGAAAGTATTAGCACAAAAAACAAAGCAACTTAAACAACGTACATTTTGAAAAAAATGTTTAATGAAGTAAACATATAAATATTAGATTCTTTTTTTATTTTTGTAAATTTTGATATCCTTTAGATCATAAACACTTCATTAGTTAATAAATCACGTTTTCATATTTTTAATTTTATAATTTCTGTATGCCATCTTAGTAGATTTAAAATGATCTAATATCCAGAGAAATCCCAAATTCGGAATCGCCGAAGTCCCGACGAGTCCCAATCTCGGACTTTGCACTGCATATAATTTCCGTAAATGCGGAGGGGGGGCGATTCCGTTTATTCATGGAAAACAAGCCTACTAAAAGTAGCACCTAGAAATATATTCTTATCCGTTTCTCAAAGATTATTTATACACTGCTAGCCACCGTAAATACAACACCCTAAAGGAAGCATGCAAATAACATGAAATTTATAACATGCATTAGCGGAGGTGAGATATGCAAATTATTACAATTTCAGCGCAGGGGCACATCACGCGCGCCTATGGCGTCACTTCAAAGCGCTATTTAAGACTTGGAGTTTTCGACGATTTCAAGTTCGGCAATTCTGTTTTTCTTGTGGTTTTTTCAAAAAAAAAAAAAGATTAATTATGCCTCGTAGTAAACAGCGATCATCGTTTGATCAAGTATCTGAGTTCGACAGAAGAAGGATAGTGGCCTGCCGAGAGTGTGGATTATCTTTCAGGGAAATCGGTAGTCGTGTTGGACGAAACCAAACAACTATAATGCGGATACGTGACCGTTGGATGCAGGAGGGTACGACGGACCGACGTGTTCGATCGCATCCACCTCAGTGCACCACTTCACGTGATGACAGGAACACCGTGCGCATGGCACTAAAGGATCGCTGTCACATCACGAACCATAGCACAGCGCATTCAGTCTGTAACGCATCATGCAGTGTCTGCGCGTACCATTCGACGCCGTTTACAGCAGAGTGGTCTTGTCCGCAAGACGTCCATTGCTTCGTCTACCCTTGACGCAGAACCACAGATGTCTCCGCCGCTAATGGTGCGATGAAAGAAGGATGTGGGCGGCAGAATGGAATGAAATTGTCTTTACTGACGAGTCACACTTCTGTCTGCAACACCACGATGGTCGGATTCGAATCTGGAGACACCGTGGAGAGAGGATGCCGAACAGCTGCGTTATGCACCGCCACACTGGTCCTGCACCGGGTATTATGGTATTGGATATTATGGTATGCGGCGGTATTGGATATCACTCTCGCACTCCTTTAGTACGCATTGCCGCTACTTTAAACAGCCAGCGTTATATCTCCGAGGTGTTGGAGCCAGTTGTCCTTCCTTACCTTCAGGGCTTGCCCACAGCCATATTTTAACAGGATAATGCGCTACCACACGTGGCGCGCATTGTCCAAGGGTTCTTCGTCAATCGCAAGATTGAATTGCTTCCCTGACCCGCATGTTTTCTATCGGATCTTTCACCAATAGAAAACATGTTGTCCATGGTTGATGAACGGTTGACCCAGATTACATCCCAAGCTGCCACACCAGATCAACTTTAGCAACGTGTGGAAGCTGTTTGGTCTGCTGCACCCCAAGAACACATCCAAAGTCTCTTTGAATCAATGCCCAGGCGTGTGGCAGCAGTGATCTCCAACAGTGGTGGCTACTCTGGCTTCTGATTTTGGAAGACTCACACTTCACCGAAGTCTATAAATTTAATCATTTGATACTTGGCCAACATGTTATCTACTAAATAAATTTTGTTGTGGTATCTCTTGTCTTTCTTGGTGTTGCAATTTGGGTGGCCAGCAGTGTATTTAGTTCCAGCAATGGTCGAGTGTTCAAGACCGTTGAAATACTGGGATTTCGCCCCTATTTCGATTCCAGGCGCATTGTTGGTTTCGGTGTTTTTTACCGTGTGTAACGTGAATACGAGCCAGTTTCCTTTAGAAAGTGCTCCATGAAGGCGTACTACACTTTAGGTAAATGGATTTCGTGTGCTTTAACATTTTCACATAACTAATTAATTAGATTATTTAGAACAGTAATTTTGTCACAAAGGAGGCTAATTCGAGAAACTAGGATTGCTAGTATTTGCGGCTAGGATTTTATACTACCAATTTCACAGTCGGGCATTTATATTAACATAACAAAGATCAGTATATAACTAGAAATGAAGTAATAATACAAACTAAATAAAACTTTATTATATAAATTCAATTAATATTTATATTATTTATAAATGAAGCAAATTCTGGAAATAATTTCAACAACGTTATTTTTTATCAATATTGCAATTTAACTGGTCAGATTTTCCATAGGCTCGCATCTGTTTTCAGACACTTGGTATTTTTGAAATTTATTTGCGCAATCTTGCACTAAATATTGAAACACAAACTTCATTTTTTTTTCCTCTCTGTTTTAAGCTTTGCTTGTCGCAAAATAAATATCATCAAAATGCTCCTTGTAATAATAAAACAACTTATTCAGACTCTTGATCAGTAACACACACAATAATTCGGACACTCGAAAGTTTTATTAAAATGTTTCGGCTGAAACGATGTTTCTTAATTTTCGCTTTAAAATGCAATGCATCACAAGAATTATCACCTGCATTTGGAAATTATTACTTGTTTAGCAAAATACTATATTGACAGTTACATACTGAAATAAATAAAGACTGGCGTTCGAAAAATGAACAAAGCGAAGATTTATTATATCGGGACAATGTTATATCTGCATACGAGTCAAAATTATATATATATGAGCCCGATTATTTTGATTACAGCAAAGCAATCGAGGGCTATCTACCTAAGGAAAGGGATGTCTTCGTGGAAAACTTTTTAAGAGAAACTGGGTTGTATACACGTTACATATGGGAAAAACCAAGAAAACGCTCATGCAGCTAGCACGTTCGCGGGATTCGAACCTCGGACCGAACGACTAGCGTTCAGCGACTTTACCACTCGGCCACTAACGGGCGGAGGCATAATGATTTGAGGATGTTGCTTCTGGAATGCAAAGTTTAGTTTTTATAAAAACTACAAGGGATTAGTATAAATATTCCTAATTAAACTGAAAGCATATGCAAGAAAACTTGGAATTCAAAATGCATTTAAGATCTACCAGAACAACGATTATGTTTTAAATATGCAGAAACAGCCACGAATAAAATTTTAGAATCTCGTCTTGTTAAATTTCTCATGTTCAAACCAGTTCCATCGAAAACAATTATTCGCTAACTGAATTTATTTTACTTGCTGTGCCTTTATTAGCCATTTTGTTTATCGAAAAATAATATTTGCCTTGCAAAAAGAGAACTAAAGAGCTCTATTAAAAAAAAAAGTCTTTATAAGCAAATAAATGGTTGAAAAAAAAATGAAGCTATTGTTGGTATTAATTATCGTTCACACATCGAATTTGGTTAGAATTCTAATACATCGAATTCGGTTAGAATTTTTTGTATTTTCATTTGCTATTCCGCTCCTATCTAGAAGAAAGAAAAACCCTTGTTATGAAAGGGGGGGAAAAGTACGTATTTTTGGTTTTGGCAACAATTTAGCTCACACATATTCTTTCACTAATCAATTCATTTATATTGCAAAATCATAATTTATTCAATTAAATATTCATGCCTGCTCTCTTACGGAGCTCTTTGTGAATATTCTTTTCGTTATTTTACAGATTTCTGATAATGAACATTCTTTGAATAGACATAATTCGCAAAGCTATGCTTTATTCGACAGAGACAGTGCCTCGGGCATAGGCACGCTAGTGCAGTGCCGTTTCTTCTCCGATGAATCATAAAATCTGATCTCTAGAAGTTCAATTAAATATCAAGCAAATATTTGGAACCTTTCATTTAATTCTTTTTAATTTCTGCAGTTTCCTTTTAAAGTAATTTAAACGAAATGAAGAACGTCACAAAACGTCTATTTACAATAAATAATAATATTGATATGCTTTTTTTTACTATATATTAAATAATAACGTATTATATTTAGCTCGGTCACATGAGTTTAAAAATCAGTTCCACTCAATTAATAATTGAAATAATTCAGTTATTACCAAATATTTAAAAATAATTTATACAAATAATTTTAAAAAATGCTTCAACTTGACAGCCCTAAAGGTAACTTAATAATATAACTGATCTAGAAAATGATTAAAATTACTTTAATTTGATTATGGTAAAGCAAACAAGTGCTATCTGCCTAAGAGAAGGGATGCCTTCAAGCAGGGCTTTTCAAAGCAAATTGATTCCTATTCACTTTCTTTACTCATGAAGAGAACTGTGAAAACTCTCATGCAGCTAACCCATTCACCAGGGTTGAAACCAGATCGAACTACCAGAGTCAAGCGTTTTTCCCAACTGGGCTGCGAGTAGGCTGAAAATTGGTAGCTTTTAAGAAAAATGCCGATGTAAACAGCCCTTTCCGACAATTCCGGTTTCCATAATCTGATATTTAGATGAATATAGCATTAAAAACATGCATATATTCATAAACATTATACCCAAAATTTCAAAGCTTAAAAAAAAAAAGAAAGGAAGAAAAAGACAGAAGGAAAAAAAAACTTATAGAACACAAACAGCACAAATCTAACTATCTCAAAGAAAAGAAATTTAAACAAACTTCTCTTCATTTCAGAGATAATACCTACTCTTTACGCTATACAAATTCTAACCTTTGATATGCACGTTCCTAATTAAGCACATTAGATGACAAAAAATTAAACACTTTTGCATTCGGTGAAAAAAAAACTTAAAAGTACTTTGTTACTTCATAAATTTTCATATTTTTGAATAAAACAAAATAAAGTTTTGACGAGCAAGCTCCCTCCAAAATAACACTTTCATAAGACGTTAAGAAGGATCTCATTAATATACTTATATAATTAAAAAGTTAATTAATCACGATAGGAGGAAGCGTGTTTTAATTAAATTTAATAACCCATTTAATTAGTTACTCGTTAATTAAAGTTTTTCTTCTTTAATAGGAGGTGCTGGTATTTTTGCGATGCCACAAGTGCCTTTGAACTTGGCAACTTTTCGCATGGAATAAAAGAATACTTTAACTTGGCGCTCTTATACCGAATCCTTCGCAGAGGGAAAAAACTTCGGAAACTACACAAAGGGTACACGTGACTTTTCAAGACAGTTTTTATAAGCATCTTGGAAAATATTACTTGAAGAAAATTGATTTTATCAACATAGCTTTGCTACATTAAAACAATTAATTATCTTATACGTTTACTATAAAGGTAAAATGAAGTAAGGTAAAACGAAGATTGTCACTATAATATTTATCTTAGTTTGAGGATTTCTTTTGCGTGACGACTCGCTTCTCACATTTGGGTTTGCTGCCTATCGAACCTCGAATAAAACTAACAATAAACAGCAGTTTTATACGTTTAATCATTACAGGCTCAAAGGTATAAGATAAGAAAATATCTATAAAGAATAGCATGGAATTATTCAAACAAATTAATATTTTTAGAATTATATAAATTTTCTTTTTTATTCATTATTTTTTGAAATTCAGGCATTTAATGTATAGTAACTTAAAATATTTAAAAAACATTATTTGACTTCTGTTTTAAATTTTAACCCCCTTCCGTAAAACTGCGTTAATGGTTACTGGTAAAAACTCTTTTTAAATTAAATACAAATAGCTTACCTTTTTTGTAGAGGATACTAACTTGTCTTCCGGATATCTGACGTAAGTTCTTCTCTCTCTTCTTCAAGTTATAATAAAAATTGTTAAACAAGTAAATTCAGTTTCTTTTTAAGCGTTACTCAAAGGGAAATTATTACCCGAAACCATTAACACGTGTCTTTTCAATGCACAATAACATTGCGTAAGATACTGCGGTCAGTGGAGACTCAAACTTCCTTTTTCCAATAAAAGAGAAAGTTTTAAATGCATTGCCGCAAACATTTATGCAACATGCAAAAGTTATTCCTGTCCTTTTAATAATAAGTTTTAAAGGTCCAAAGAAATCCCGGGAAACGGATCTCCATTACTATCGCGGTTTACTGCAAAAGTCTCTGCGAACGACATCCAACGAAATCACGACTGAAGATGCTGTAACCGCCGCGTTTAGTTTGTACTTCGCGTTTGTAAACATCTTTGCTTTTGCGAATAAATTTTGATTCCTCTAATTAGCATCCGCCGAAGTGCAGCGGCAACTGCGCACGCGTTCAACACCATCTGGCGGTTCGCTTTTCGCCTGAGGCATTGTGGGTAATACTTATGGCGGCAGCGTCGCAGCGACTGTGAATGTGATGTCTCAGTTATTTGACCGATTAATTCGTTTAACTGTTAATAGAGGATGTGTCAATATGCATTCATCAAGAACAATTCATTACTGCTCGGCTTTTCTTAGATATGTAGCATTTCAAGTGGTTTTAAATTACATAAAGGAGTTTTGCCGTGCCGTGAAATGAGGAAACGGTAGTACTTTTTTCGCCGTATGTTTGATTTCTTGTGTCCTACTTTCATTATATATAATACATATTCATATTTTATATATTTTTAGTTGTGAATCGTTTTCATTCAGAACGAGATGCTTATTAGTTTTCTCACGTATTTTTATGGAAAAATTTGAAGCGTGGACTGTATTTAAATTAGAAACTTCTTACAGAATTCTTTAATGGAAATTTATTGTGAATTATGGGATCTTTTTATTCTTTCAGACGAATTAACGTGTATATTTGTCGGAAATAAGACAAATACTAAAGTACTAAGAAAGTATAAATAACTGCTTCAGTGGAAATTTATTAAATTTTTTAGCAGTGGGGGATAAATGGTTGAAGTTTGTGTATTTGTGATAAAAAAGCAAGACGTTTCACTCATTTTTGCACTAAATGTTATTTCGCGACTTAAATTTAATGACTTTTTAATGTTTAGCTGCTTTTGAAACAAGTATTTAGTATGTAAAAACATCTTTAGTACATGTAATTGCATATTAATTGTCATGAAGTGTGTGTTGCACTGAAATAATTTGCTTGTTTTAATTTCATTATATTTCCTTTTTTCGCTCCGAAAATTTATTTCCTTCAAAGCTTATTTTAACTGCATATAAATTTTAAAATTCGTTATCTAGCAAAGTTACTCGTAACTTCATATCTGTTTCCTTTGATATGTGTTGAATAAAATGTGTCTTAAAATTCATAAATTAATACTTTAAAATGTACATAAATTTGCTAATTAATTATTAGTTTGTTTTGAAATTTCCTTTTGTGTACCAATTCTTCTTTAAACATTTTAGATGGAAGATTTTTTAAATATAAGCTAATATAAAATTTTAATGCAAGAAACCTTTTATAGCTAAATATTCGTTGCATGTCTGTGAAAATACTTTTATGGTTGAGATTTTATAAAATAAAGAGTTTTCAATGCTCAGACAAAAATGTACAATATCTGAGCTTGAATGGAGGTCCCAGATATCATTTGCTGTTTCTTTCATCCAGTGTATTGCTGTATTCAGTTCTTAGATGAGTTTTTATACTGCAGAGTTTAAAACATTAAGACCATAAAACTTAAATGAATATGTTCAAATTGAGATTTTTTGAATATTTTGATTTTTATCAGCACTTATAATGCATTATTTTCTGCCGTTACTGATAATTTTTTCACATACCCTAGATTATGACATGTACCCCCCTGTGGTACACGTACCATGGGTTGAGAACCACTGTTTTAAGTAGTGTATTACTGATAAATCATTCTTGTATTTGGTATAAAACATTTCATAACTTGCATTTTTTAACAGCTTCTGTTGGCTTACACCAGACTTCTATACAAACTAAGGGGGGTTTTTAGATAGCATTGGCATGCTTTGCCATATTCAATTAACCTAACATGTAATTTTTGTTTAAAAACATAATGCTTCAGTGCTATTAGCAATGAGAATTTCATCTTGAGTTCTGGACAAATTTTTCATCGACTATATATGTAGCTGAATTATGGCTTCAGAAAACATTTAATCGGTACCAGTTATCGATCATCTTGGTATTAGAACTGAAATACAATTATTTTATTTGTTTAGATTTGTACAAAACTGAAATAACTTAGGGAATTGGCAGTGTATAAAAAGAATATTAATTATAAGCAAGTCTGGCACCTGAATTGTACAACTAGTGCTGTCACACCAGACCCGGGGACATCTGAAGATGATTTCATATTCCCTCCTGTTTTCGAAGAATGGAAAACATTTCATTCAAAAATTTTTTAACATCAGTTTTCATCTCCGTGAATGCTATGTCCTGGGACACATGTCTTCCTTTGCTCCCCCTCCCCTGGCTGTATCACTGCGAGCCAAGGAGCAAAAAAACCTACCACTAACTTGGTCATAAATCACAATTTTAGAGTTGGTTATATCTTTTTAAAACACTCTGAATATTCAGTCCACATTTATGGGGTTGTGCACAATAAGAAATTTATCATTTCAAAAGGTCCCCAGATAATTTTTAAAAATTTTAAACATCTTAAAATCAAGAGTCTGCAACAGTGTATGTGAATTGGGCTCCCTGTTTCATAAAGCCATCACTGTGTATATTGTACCTATTATATTTTATGTCTTTCTCTATATTCAGATTAAGAGTATTATTGGTTGATTATATAAATTTATTTGTTACTTTTCTATTATGCATCTGCCAAGCTTTTTAGTGCCTGTGAAAGAGAAGCCAAACACATGCCAAGACCCTGAGATAATGCCCCATCAGGGCTGTCATTGTGTGTATATCTATGAACTATTTTTTAACTAAAATTTGTTTACAATTAAAAGCCTACCAAAATGCTTTGCAGGTTCATAATGGAAAATTATCGTTTATTTTTCTGTTGTTACAATGTGCAAGTTTTCAAGTTTTGAATTGTAATTATTTGTTACCTTGATTCTCTGTGCACAGCTAAAATAATAAAACTGTCCATTTCTGTCATCATATTCAGTTGAAATTATCCAGAGTTTTGTTTATCTTTCCATTAGAATTTTACTGTTGAGTAAATTAGTTTTTTTTCCTCCCCTCTAGAGGGAAAAAATAATCAAGTTCATTGGATGTCTTTCTAGAGGATATGAAAATGATTTGGGAAAAAAAAGGTAAATAGTTTGTTTTTTAAATATGATTCATTTAGATTTTTTGATATTTCCAATAAGTTCTTTTAATACATTCATCATCATTTTGTGAACTATATATTGCCTCAAACTAAATTGTATTATCACTGATATAACATTTAGAGATATACTGCATAGCTGAATACCTGCAGAAACAGATTTTGAATGTATGGACAATACTGAAAATATAAAGAAGAGCACAGTAATGTTATAGAAAGTACAGAAGCTGATGCAGAGTTATGAGAACATTTGGAAAAAAATTTGACAGATGAAATTAGATGCAAGATAGATTAGATAGTAGAGATGAAATTTTTCATACAAGAACAGTTTTTTATTTTTTTAACATGTATGTAACACAAAATACCTATAATGGCCTAGCTGTTAACTAAAACATTACATAATGTATTTCTGCCTCTTAACTCAGATTGCTATAAAAACTATCTTATTTTTATGGCCATTAAATGGCTGCCAAATATTTATGAAATTCTTAAATCATATATTGGGATTTTGCAGTATTTGCACTTTCCATGTTTCTGCTATTTTAAAGAATTTAAAAATGGTTCCTAGTTTTAAAGCGGTGGTAGACCTACTGCTCTTGTTGCTGTAGTTTTACAAACCTGTATAATAATTATTGGTTGTGAACAATAGAATTTCAAGTATGTGCCTTTTGAAAAAATCAAGAAGGGGTTCTTCAAGATAATGTTTCCAGCTTTATACAAGATTACTTATATGAAAAGTAATTATCTGCCTCATTTTTGTCAGAATTCAGATGTAACCAGTATGATTTTTCTCTTGCAGCTAAGGAAAAACAAAAGCCAGACATTATTATTATTATAAACGATTTCAAAGGCTCAAAGAATGGATAAAATTATTTTACTTCAAAGCGAAGTACGTTGAATGTGACGGAACTATCAAAATATCAGTCCCAGGTACATATGTATTATAAATTATTAGCAGTTTAATGATTGTTTCACTGAAAAAGCTAATCGTATTTATCATCATATTCATATATTCCTTTTTTCAAAAAGTTATGCTTAAAATGTTTTAAAAATGCGTTCTTTTTTGAAGTGCATTAAGCTTTTTAATTTTACATCAGTATTAAATTAATTCAGGAATTTCAAATTCTTAATTGCTGCTCTGCTATGTTATTGATGTAAATTGTAGTGAAATGACATGTTTTGCTTATAATTTGTTTGTATAAAATGATTTTGGACCATTTATAATATGTCTGTAACCTTAAGGGAAAAATAGAAGTAAATGCTTATTCATTTTATATTTTTTAATTTTTCCTTGCTTTTGTAACTTTTAGCTAGTATTTAATTTTTTTTTCCTCTGCATTGTAAATATATACAACCTGCAGACAAATTTAAAGACTTAATTTGACTTTATAATTTTAGTTTATATTTTATATAGGGATGTAGTAGTTTTCCAAATCACTGTGTGGCATCATGTAAACAGCATAGTGTATGTAAACATGATACGAGATGAAGTGTGAAGAAAAAACCTGAATTCTTTTTCTATAAAATTATTTCATTCAGTACCTCAACTAAAGATGAAAGTAAGTTAATTTTCTCAGTAATTTTTAATCATATGTTTATAGCCTTAATAGAATATTAAGTAAATTTATATTGAACCAATTTAAGCGTGCGTGTTTTATTTTATTTTTTTTTTCTCAAGCTCTTTTTTTTTTACACTTTACATTGAAATATGATTTAAACTATTATAATTATTATAATTAATTTTTTGCAAGCATTAAAATAAATTTTTACTAATGTATACTTTTCATGTGCTATTTGTTCTCCCCACCCCTCTTTGAATTAAATATATCTTTGATATGATAAAGCAGCATAACTCTTGGTTTATCTATCTCTGGAATAAAATTTTGTTCTTTTTCGGACTATTATTATTTTATATATAATGATATAAATGCATATTTAAATCTTCCTTATTTTCTTAAATGCTTAATGTATATATATTTGTATAAAAAATGTTAGTAAATTATTTCAATTTCTCATTCGCTGGGTATTGTATAATTGCTGAAATGAGGTAGTTCGTTGATTTTGAAACGTTCTGAAGTTTTTAGATTTTTATTTTTTAATTTTTGAAAGTCAGTTTTCTTTTGTTGCACTTATCATATTGAAATAAATATTTTTAAAGAAGCGTGTATTTATGGTAATGAAAAGATGATACATTTTTGTTGTAAGATTTCTGAACATTTCACGATTTCATTTTTGCATCAGTGTTACGTATCATTAATTTACCAAATTTTTGGCTTAGATTTTTTGGAAAGAAATAAAAGAAGTAAAATGGAATCAATCTATCACTTAAAAATCGTGCTGAATGTTGAATTTAAAAATATATAAATTTGAAACTATAATTTTATTAAAAGTATATTGAGTATTTCTTCTAAAGTCTCTCTGGATTTTATGGTTGACATTCTAGCAGAATGTAAGCATATTTTAAAATAATAGTAAAATGAATTTGGAATTATTGGCAAAGGAATTTAACAGGATAATGAAATCTCTAAGAAATATAAATATGTTGATGCCCTGATGAAAGGAAAGGAAGTAATTCATATTATTTCGTGCATTCGGTTTCTTATTAGATTGAATGCACACAGAACCAATGATAGCTTGATGAAATTTATTTTTACCAACAAAAGTGCTTTCAGCTCTAGAATTTTCCACAAAAGCACTGGTTCAGCTTTTCTCAGTCTCACAGAGCACAGTCAGTAGTTATATTCCAAACTGCTAAGAATATTAAACACAGAACTATGCAATACATGTAACTGTTATCTCAGTACTCTGAAGTCATTCTGAACTAGCAACTCTACTACTATGAAAATAATGCTCTCTTATAGTCCCCCCCCCGGCCACCACAAGATCTCTAGTACTTCTCAAAATTATTTGAAGGTATACGAGGGCCAGATGCTGTTGGCTATTTACTTAATATTAAAAAGACTTCCCCCTGTATTCTTACTTCTCCAGGAAAGCTTAGTTTCTTTAGATTTTTCATGTTACATTATACAGAAAAATGCACAATTGCGCATATAATTTCACTAAAATTATGTATTTACAAAATTTGTAACAATATTCTTAATTTCTTATAAACCACGAGTTTTCATGATGCTTAATAAAGTCTGTAGAGTGCCATATATATATGTAAATTTTTGCAATTCTTTTATTATATTCAGTATGTGGTTTAGTGGAGATAAGCTACTACATCTGGGGACTTACATATGTGTGGATGTTAACGATTATTATGTCTTGGATATTTAAAAGATTTAGTAAAGGCAAGCAAAATCTATTGATCCTGAAGTCCCTGAAAGGTTGGTGATAAAGCAAGAGTAGTGCAGGGCTATTGACCATCTGTTGGACTGTTTTACATTTAAATAAAGATGGAACTGCAGTCATTCTGTTCTTATTAATATTCAAGGCATATGCCCATTGCCCAGGTGTAGTTTCTGCCTTACCTAAAATTAACTATAACAAGGTTATAGTTAATTAACCATAACCCTCACTAACAATATTAAGTGATGTCAGTACCGTTAGTAAACTATTAATGAAGCTTCATAATATGGCCACGGAGTTATCAACTGTAATGCTAATTTCATATAGAAGTTATTTAGAATTGTATTTTGTGCAATGATAAGTAATTTAATAAATGACAAAAGCATTGGTTTCTGCTTTTTAAGGTTATCATGAAACTTATAAAAAACATATGCAAATTCTAATGAATGTATTTAGTTTGAATAGAGATTAATTTAATTTATTATAATTTTATTTCCCTCTCTTTTTTATCATGAAAGTTTGAAAAAATTTGTTGATCATATTTTGTTGTATACATAATGTAACAGCTTCAATCTATTGCTTTTTGATGGGGTACAGAAAAAAACTATGGTTATAGAAAAATTATTAAACTGCCCAACTATGCATAAAGTACATATTGTGAATAATTAACATTTATTGTTTTCAATGTAAATATACTCTATTAAGAAACCTATTAGCAGATAAGTCAAAATTCTACTTCTCTTGACTGCATTTGCCTCAATTGAAAATACTTTTTAAAATCTATCACTGACTTCATCCTCTGTTTTAGCTACAGACTGAACCTAAAAATTAATAAAAATAAATGTATTTCCAAACTGCAGTGAATCCGTTGACTGAGTATTGCCTGAGTAGTAAAACTGTTGAACACTGCTAATTCGACCCAACTTCAAATCTTGGCAAACAGGTTCGCTGCGTGAAAGTTTTTATGGTTTTATCCATGTGTGATGTGAATTAAACCCTTCATGAAGGCATCTCTCTCCTCAGACAGATAGCCTTTGTAGGCTATGCTGTAATCTAAATAATCCAAATCAGTTAAATAATATTTTGGATTATAAAATAATGTTTTGGAAAGGATGCTAATAACACAGATGCTACCATGCAGAGTTAAACATCATATGCAAAGCATTATTATATTTTTAGTCCCATAAAGCATTGATACACTAATTATAACTATGTTTCACTTAAAATTTTTTTAAGCAATTCATTTGGAAAATGCTACTCTGGAAACACTGGTAGAACAATAATTCATGGAATTATGGGTGCAAGAATAATGTTATTTACATAAACTTTATTAGTGACGAAAATGGGGAATGATATATGTGGGAAAACTGTTACCAAAGAAGCAGTAGATCGAGGTTCTATAATAGTAATGTTTCATATTTGTAGGTTTTTACATTTCTGCAGAGTACAAGAATGGCAGAAGGATTGATTTCCTCATTGATATTTGAAGAAAGGAAGGTCGCACTTTGTTACAAAATAACTTGACAAGAATGTGTCGACGAATCAAGGGTGAGTCATGGAGCCAGTGACAGTATCCTTATCCACCGGCCTAAAGAGCATTTTTGCTTGCTAATGAATCATGGCTGCATGCCGTTCATAAAAGGTGCGACATGAAAGGAAACAAGTGTACCCTTTTCGAGAGAACCTTGGAATGAGTACACAGATGAATCTATCACATCTGCTTCAGAGTCGAAGTGGAAGCCAAAACCTCGATTCCTTCACAACCATGCCCGTGAAGGCTGCCCAGAAGGATTATACCAAACAATAAACAAATTCATGTGTTATAATTTGAATCAAATGGTTGAATTTTTTTCAATGAATAATATAGGTATCCCTTTCTAATAAGCTGAGGTCTCATCACATGTAATGCTTCTATTGAATTTAAAGATGCTTTTTCCTATCAGTATTTAAAAAATTCATAAAAGATTGTTTTCCGGAATTCAGCTTTGTGAATTTAACAATAGGATGTCATTGTTGATTATCCATAAGCGCTTAACAGTAGATTGTGTTGTCTTATTTTTTTATCAGCAAAGTGAACTGTAATATATTTCTTTTAAAATATTGTATCAGTTATCTTCATCTGATTTTATGCAAAGTTGTAAATATGTCTTACATAATCCGTCATTAAAGCTTGCAATAATTTTTTTTTCTGTTCTTACACATAAAGAATTCATTATTAAGTTTTGTTAACCCACCAGCCATTATAAGTTTAATTTTGAAATTTCAAAGTTCTCCAAAATATCATGAATAAGTGGTATTTTCTTGATTATAATTCCAAAATGAAGCTTTCATTTTCTACAAACTCCTGTAAAGTTAGTTATGTACTGGGAACCAAAGTGTGCTTCTTGTATACAGTGTTGTATATTTACTGTGAAGTACAAAACCAAATAATTCAAATCTAATATAATGCATTCTTATGTAGCATTATTTTTAGGCTTTTTAAATAGCCTTAGAATGCTTGGAAATAATAGATTGGGAAAAAGTTCATTGATACAAAATCATCATAAATTTTGCTGTAACATATTTGTATAATTTACATAATAAAAGTTTAATTTATGAAAATAAAATTAATGTGCACACTGATGGGATAAAATTGCTGAATACTGGTATTTTGAGTAAGCTTAAACCCAAGTAGGTAGGCTGACTATATCAGCATTTTCATGATTTTCCCATATGTGTAATACGAATGAGTCATTTTTTACTCAGTCCTCCATGGAGGCATCCATTCAGTTAGTCAAATATCTTTTGCATCCTTGTTTTGCTGTAATCAATTAAACAAGTAATTAAAATGCATTTATTACTGAAAGACATTTTTCATTATTGTGTTATGTTTGGAATTGTAAATGACAACTTTTTTGGAAACATTCACCTGTTTAGGTATTTAGACGGGTAAGAATGTAATGTGTCCAGGAAAATTGCTTTACTTTGTGAAGGTTTAAGAATCTGTGTTAAAAAAAAAATAAGCATTCTATTTTCATGAATGAACAAAGTAAAATTTGACATTTATCTTTCATAGGGCTCATTCAGGAAGAGAGAACATATTGTCATGATAAATTTTTGTATTCTTTATATAGATTTTGTTTCCTTTCACAGTGCACCTTTTCCCCAAAAAATTAAGAAATAAATTGGATTTGTAATAAAATTCGTTTATCATTATTTGACTTCAATTCTTTCTAGTTTTATTTGAAGTAAAAATCTTAAAATTTGCTCAGTATGTAACTGAGCAGTAAATTGTGAAATTCCTTCAATGTTATTTGATACATTAAAATTGTGACACTTAAGGGTGACAATTTTAATGTATCAAATAACATTGAAGGAAGACAATAAGGGTGACAGAAGGGGTGACATTTCTGTAATGCGAAATACAAAATACATTTGTAAAATATATAAAAAATTGCTTTTATCACATGTTAAATATTTGTGTAGAATTTTTATTTAAAGATAGTGTTTGTAACAAAATTGTGGAGTTCCTTGAATCTTGTATGGCTATAAAATGTGGAGCCCTTTTAGTTTTAATTTTAATAAGTTAAAATTTGCTGAATTTAATTGTTATGCAAAAAGGAAAAAATAAATAATTTAGTTAATTTTCTGGAATAATCAGACCAATTTATTTTAATGATAAATTCACTTCTAGCATACAAGAAAACTACCCTTAAAAGACCACCTTCATTTCCACATGATTTTTTTGCGTATGATGGTGTTCATAGAGTTGATATTCAATACCAGTATGTTTATCTCTAAAAAATAATGCTTGCTTTCAGAAGTAATTAACATGAGGGATTTTACGTTATTTGCTTGAGCTGTATGCTCTTTAAGCAGGCGAATATTACCACTCTTTTGGATATATCTGAAGAGAGTTACACAAACTATGGTATATTTCTATGTGAACAACATTATAGCTCGGACTATGTGTAGATGATTCCATGTGTTTGAGTGGGGAGTTGAGTTCCTCTCATTCCACACGTTTGAAAGCATCACTGTTGTGAACAGTGCTGTCACCTTCATAATTTGAGGAAACAAATCTTCACCATCAACCACAGGCATTTGATACATTCTATCCTTCAGAAACTCCCACTGAAAGAAATCTGAAGGGGTGACAAGTCTGCCAGGAGTTTTTGTACTTAACATAAATTTTCAAGTTTTTCCCAGCTATGTAAATGACAGTAATATAAACACATTAGTTTCAGATATATGTGTCATTCATATTCACTTTTTATCCTGAATGTGCAGTATTTAAAATAATACAGATTTATAGTATTAAGTTCATCTACAGAGCTATATTGCTTACCTGCATTTTCTTCAAATCTTTTAGGTGAGTTATGTACCTGCAGTATTGTCACATGAATATAGTGAAATTAAAGGAAAAGCAGAATGTTTAAAGGAATTATCCTCTTAAAAAATCCCTGATCATTCCTTTCCAACAATGGTGCTCAACTCTTGTAATTGAACAACAGTTTAAAATGAATTAAGCCATGGACCACAAATCGCAGTTTATTCAACTGATATTAAGGAATGTATTCTAGAATAATATAGTTATATTTTTAGACAGTCAAAAAACAACGGTAAACAAACAAAAAACGTATTTTATAGTGAAATATTCATCTTTTAATTTCAAGGCTTAAAATATTACGAATGAATCGGAATGTGCAAAGAATAACTTCACCAATGTTTTTAATATAGTTAATATATTTAATATTAATATAATAATAGTTTAATATTAATATTTCCTCCTTTCTAAAAAAGATGACATGTTCTTAAGGTATTAAATATACGGCCTTCTAGGAAGTCAACAATAATAGGTATTGTTAACGTAAAGAGTTATTTCTCTAAGCAGTTTAAACACCAGATTTGTAATAAGTATACTGTGTATCATTCTGTTCTCAAATCATGCCAATAATGAGATCACTTCCTTGCTTATCCATTTAATCCATTGACTTTCAAATAATAAAAATTTAATTCTAATTATGTTTTGTTTTATTAGCTATGTTTAATTATTTTATTAGCTATGAGAGCTAATATAGCTTTATTTATAGCTTTATTTATCTTTATTTATAGCTTTATAGCTTTATTTTATTAGCTATGAGAACATCATAGAAAATTTTAAAATTTTCTGGAGAACCCTTAGAAAATTTGTCTCAATCATAAAGAATATTTGGAACCATATATATATATATATTGAAATCACATAGGACATGTTTATATTATGCCTGTAATTTAGGTAATAAATAATAAAAAAGAGCAAGTGTAAACAGATTGAATTTATTAATGAAATTTTTTCCATTTACAAAAAAAATGCAGCATAATTGAATCCTTACATTTGGTACTTGATACATTTGGTAAATATTACATGCACTTTCCATCAGTCGAAATTTCGTAAGTGTTCTGGAATTAAGTTATTTTTAAGTATTTTTAAAGCCTTCTTAAACCTAAGTGTATTACCAACATTTACCGATTTCTCCAGACTCGCAAGGTATCGCATACAAGAAATAAACAGAATTAATCCTTTGAAATAGAATTATGGATAAGTATTTTTTCTATAGATTTTTTTTAGATTAACAATTGCTTATAATGTATCATGAAATGAATACTTTACTCATGTGAACAAATTTCATAATAGAGGAGGATTTCTAAAACCAGCCTGCTTCTGCTTTTCTATAATTTCAGTGGTTTCCAGGAAAAATTTCAGTCTAGTTATCAGCATTCGTTCAAATGTTTTTGCATATACTGGTCATAGATATAGATAAGTCAAAGTGCTTTACTGGTTTATCTTTTTTATAATTATGTATAACCATAGCCTTGACCTATTCAGATGACATATTAAAAGTTCCTGCTTCAAAATATATTGTAGATTGACAGTGTTTTGGGCCGTAGGTCCCAGATGTTTTAAAAACTATATTGAAATATATATATTGTCTATATAGAAATATATTATCTGGTCTTGGTTGCCTTTTTACTTTTCAGTTTATTATAGCCCATTTTAATTCCTCTGTTCAGAAGTTATCTTTAAAGATCCTTTTTTGAGCTCAGTTAGAGCATTAGCTACTCTTTTGTCATTTTCATTATGACATCTCTGTGGTTTGTGGGTATATTCATTCAGAATTTGTTTATTGAATTTCTCTGCTATGTCTCTTAGAATTTGTTAGCATTATGTCTAATCTTCATAGGGAGGTTTTGTGTCGTCACTACCACACCAGGAAAGAGTTTCCGACCATGCATTGCTATGTGATTTTCCATTGTCTAGGTATTCTCTATCACTCCTGAAAAATTGTCACTGCTGAACTGATACACTGTAGATCACATGTACCTTAAGCCGCAGTTTATCTTTCTAAAGAGAAATAGCCATTATCTCTACAAATCATGATCATTTGTCTCCTTTACAGTTTTAAAAGAACATGTCAAATTCTGCTTAATTGCAACAGTGTGGCTGTCTTTCTATTTAGTCCATACACTTCATAGTTTTTAATATCGTAATATTTTATACTTTCTTCCTTGATGTTAGCTTCTTTAACAACCAGGACATTCACACTGACCTTTCTTAATTCGGAGAACTTAGTTCCTGAAAGGACACCTGCATTCCATTGAAGGGCCCTGAAAGTAAATGATTCACATTGCAGAGGCAACTTTCAAAAACGAACAGCCATAACCTCTTAACTATTACTCATTTAGCACCACCCAGTGTGACTAGTAATGTTACGGACGCGAGTAATATCCCCCCCTTTATTTGTTCACGCCTCAGATTTTTAATTCTAAGAAATCCTTGGTAATATTTCTGGATTTCCTTGTAGTGCGTGGCCCTCCAAAACCCGAAAACAGGTAGCGCCCTCTAGGCGGAAAAAAGGGTTTTCAGTTCCAGGATATCCGGCTAGTAATGGACTTGACGAGAGGTACAACCGAGTTTTAAAAAACGCTTTGTATCACATTATCCGCATGGACCCATCTAAATTGGGATAAGTATCTGCCATATTTGCTGTTTGCTTATTGAGAAGTTCCCAATCCTACTACAGCGGTTTTTTTTTTAATGTATGGTCGAGAGATACGTGGTCCATTAAGTATTCTGAAGTCCAGTTGGAGTGGTGAGATACCGATATCTTTAAATATGAAGCAATCAGTTGTTGATTATTTACAAGAAATAAAAATAAATTTGAAACGAGCAGCTAACCAAACATCTTTGATAACATCTGAGAAACAGTCAGCTTATTCGAATTACTTTAATCGTCGAGCTATACTTAAAGAATTTCAAGTAGAAGATAAAGTTTATTTGCTGATTCCTGACTCATCCAATAAACTCTAAGCAAGATGGACTGGTCCAGGGGAGATTATAAAGTACTGTACACCTTATTCATATAAAGTCAAACTCTCAGATGGGAAAGTAAGACATGTTCACATGAATAAAATCAGAAA
This sequence comes from Stegodyphus mimosarum, assembly GCA_000611955.2. NCBI lineage: Eukaryota > Metazoa > Arthropoda > Arachnida > Araneae > Eresidae > Stegodyphus > Stegodyphus mimosarum. The sequence continues at coordinate 378,291 of KK113470.1, forward strand.
GGATATTGCTAGATTAATGCCTTGGGAGTTATTTTCGAAAATGAAGAAGAATTTGGAGAGATTCATTCCAACTCTGCAAGCTTCGTCTCAAGATATAAAAGCTGTTCTCCAGAAATTGCAGCTTGAACATTTAACGAGCATTTAACAGGCTCGTGCTTAGCCGCACACCCTTCAACATTTATATCAATGATCAAGAGTTTTGGGGTATTCAAGTGAGCATGTTTGCTGATGACCTAGTGATATGGACGGAAATTAGTAACTGTCGAAACTATCAAAGACAGAGGTAACAACTTGAGTGATACGAATAAAGCTGTAATGACCCTTCAGTCTTGGGCCATGGACAAACACGTGTTCATCAATAAATCAAAAACTATGTATGTTTTTTTTTTTCTTTGAGACATGTTGTATTGGTTTTTGATTTGTGTTTGGGTAATGTAAAACTAAACGGAAGCAGCAGGACAAAATACCTCGGGTTTATAATGGACAGTAAGTTAAATTTTTCGGAGCATATCAGACACACTGCGATTAGAGTCAGAAAAAGACTGCCTATCCTAAAGAGACCCGCCGGTGTAAAATGGAGCTGCACCCAAGGCACTCTAAATCTCACTTGCAACACCTATATAAAACTAATTCTTAAATATGGCAGTGAAATTCTGGTTTCGGCTGCATAAACCAAGTTGGAAGCCTTGGATATAGCCTAGAATAAAGTTCTCCGTAGCCTAGAATAAAGTTCTCCACTTAATCACAGGAGCAGTAGTGTCAAATCCGATAGCAGCTTTTAAGTCATACACCAAATCTTCTGATTGCCATTGAGGTAAAGAAACAGTTTATACAGTTGCTAGACTGAAAGCATCTCGGCAGGCAAATTCGATGCAAAATAGACAAGTGGATATCCTCAGAACTCGAATTTCTGCAGTTGAGATTTGTGAAGGGCTTTTGGATGATTTAAATCTAAATGTTCTGTTGACTGTAGTACGATACTGGAGTTTTTGAAAATACCCTTAATTTAAAATTTGATGAAAGCAGAAAAAATGACCCACCAGTTATTCTAAAAACAAATGCCTTGTTACTGTTGGATAGTATTTATCCTGAACCAGAATGGATATCGATATTTACAAATATCTTTAGAATGAATAATGCTGCTGGTGCAAGTATGTATTTTAAACTGCTTTCACAGTATACCTCAGTGGGTCAAAATTTTTCAAAGTTTGATGCAAAAGTTCATGCAGTCATTTTTTTTTTTTTAAGTCTGCAGTCTAATTTGAAATCTAGAATTAAGTTTTTTACAAAGGCCGTCATTTTTATTGATTTTAAGTAGGCGTCAGTGAATACCATCCCACGTAAATATTGATGGTAATGAAAAGCAGATCTTTTAGCAAAGAGGGGCATGGAGCTGTTTATTGAACACAGTTCCATTCCTTTGAATTCCTTCAGAAGAAGGTATTCGAGTGAATCTTATGTCAGCTTATAACACAGAATTATCGATTATATTGAAGGGTAAACTCTGGGAGAATATCTGGAATGAGTTCAGTCTTAGGTCACGTAGAAAGGCTATGACTAATGTCAGACTGGGTACAGGGCACGACTGCTTAGCCGAACATCTCAGCAAAATGGGCATACTGACTAATAGCCAATGCCGTATATGTAAAACGGACACTATGAGTAGCATTTGCTCATCTGTCCGGACCTTGACCCTTAAGTTACAATACAGTGTGGATATTCTCCTGCTGTACTGGATGGTTAGAGATCTTATGTCCTGAGCTCACGGTTGCTTCTCCTCTAGTCACTGAAGATTTTTTAAAGATTTTAATTGTGAAATTTGTATGCCTTAATGTACTGGTATTGTAAAGACTCGAATCATAGTGAAGTGTTTTTAATATTTTGATGCTGTAGTTTTGAATTTATTGTTTTGTTTTTTGGCGCGTGGCCTAATGCAAATGGATTGATTTCAAAATAAAGCCATAAGAAACTACAACAACTTCATTCATGTCAGTGACAGGACAGTCTTTCATTTCTTCTAATAAAAAAAATGCATCTTACTTTTTTTTCGCAGTCATGTTTGCTGTTAAAATGGTTCTCCACGAAGTCATCCTTCGCTTGTGCACTTTCTCATTGTATTTCAATCCAATTCAGATTCCACTGGTGGCGAATGTATTAAAGCTGGTAATTCATACCAGACTCAAACACAAGCGAATGAGCTGTGTATGTGGTTGGTTTTCATGGTTTCCCTGTCGTCACATCAATCTCAGAACCAGCCTCCCTCAGGAAGTTCTCCATGGAGGCATCTTTATCTTCAGGAAAATAGCCTTCGTGTGCTTTTCAATATTTAAATAATCTAACCAACTCTCATTCGGTTTTCAACAAAATAGAAATACTTCTTTCTGCTAGGAAAATCCTAGAAACCTTATTGTGTTAAAGCTGTTAAACCTGTACTGTAAGCTAATACAAGAGGTTGGCTGAAATATTTGGAGAAGCATGCAAAATTCGGACCGAGAAGTGACACTAAAAAGAAAGAACTTTTTATTATTGATTCATACAGTTTTGGCTTAAAAATGAATGTGCATTTAAGATTGAATTTTTTTTATTTTGGTTATTCGAGTTTGAAGAAAGTAATTGAAATTCATGTTCAGGTTTAGCTTGTAATCTGATTCATGTGAGACTTTCGTAGGAGAACTCCAGGTACCCACTGCCACCAAGATATCATCGACACCGTTACGGTGGTGCACTATTGCCCGTTTGGGGAGGAATTATACTCGGCACCAGAACAGAACTGCATGTTCAGATTATAACTATACAGGTCATATTTATCGAGACATCATCTTGGAACAATATGTACGTTTGTTTAGGGGTGCCAACGGCGCAGAATTTGTGTTTAATGGATGGCAACGCCCGTCCTCACCTTGCAAACATAGTGAAGAAATACCTTCAATCTGAGGATATCACCTTATGGAATGGCCAGCATTTTCAGACTTGAATCCAATAGAGCATGTGTGAGACATGCTTGGCCGACGAATTTACAGCCCGTCAAGTAGCTCCTACATGTGTACCGGAACTTCGGAGAGCATTGCTTCCCCAAGCTCGATAATTTGATACTCAGCATGTTAGTGGTAAACCTCAGGTGCCGTTGTGTGTTGTCCGCTTCACGCGGCAATTAGTTAAAACTCAATTGATATAGGCGAACGCCAGCTCCACTCAGCATTCCTAGGCGTTGTGCGGACTGTGTTTCATTGTCTGGGAGACATACAATGTATTAACCGTCATACAAACCACTGGATGTTAAGTTTTTGTAAAGGAAATGTTTTTTGTAATTGCTCCTGGGAGCAAAAATCGTAGTTTTTATGAATGGTATCGTTCATACACTACCTTTTTTGTTCTTTATCTTTTGTTTAATAAATGGGCTTTATAAATAAGTGACGTATGTTTTGTTTCTGAACCTTTATTTGCGGGAGCTGGCAGTATCCGTAATTTATGAACATGAGTGTAATTATCTTCTTTCCTCTTTTACTGTAGTTAATGCTTTGCAAATTGCAAACTATCTAATTAATTAAGTTTATTATCTGCTCACAACTTTTGTGCAGATGTAGATTAATTTTATTTTGATTACAGTTTGATTAAGTATCCCATGAACAAATGCCAAATATGCGTTGTATTCCTCAAATGGCTATCTCATTTTACACTGGTGAAATAAATTAAGAGAATTTGCATATTTTATCGAATTGCATGAAAAGAACTGAACTGAAGGAAAAATCACTGCTTCTAGATAAAAATGAAAATGTTGTACGGCAAATACATAACCGTACATGTGTGTACAGAGTAAGACGAATTCCGTTCGCTAGCACCACCTCGGCGAATTTCTTGGTGTTATCTTGCAGCAATCGGTTAAATTCACATCGGAACAGTAAAAATGAGTAACCACCAATGTTTAGATAATGGAATGAGGTGATGAATTGCGGGAAGGCTAGAGACAGGCAAGTTGCAAGTCCAGATATGCAGAGAGTTTAATTTAACGCCCAGCGTCGTGATAACCTATGGAAACAGTTCCAGGATACTGGATTCACCGAGAGAAAGCCTGGGCAAGGTCGTTCAAGAGACACGGCGGTCAGAGAAGATGGCTATTTGTGCATTTTAGCGAGGCGTAACTGAGGAGCTACAACTTCTGAGCCCTCTCGGGACCTGTATGCAGCCGCAGGAATCCGTGTAATAAGGGTGACTGTTTCCAAAAGACTGCATGAGAGAGAATTGTTTGCCAGAAGACCGGCTGTTTGCGTTCCGCTGACGTCTACAGACAGAAGTGTCCGATTAGCATGGTACAGGCAGCATAGTGATTGGACTACGGAGCAATGGGCGACCGTTCTGTTCACCGATGAGTCCCGTTTTATCCTAAACACCCATTCTCGCCGTACTTTCATATGGAGAGAGCCAAGGACCCGCTACCTACCCTCCAATGTCCTCGAAACCAACAATTTCGGCGGTGACGGTGTAATGGTCTGGGCAGGCAAAATGTTGGATGGCCGCACACCTCTTCCCGTCTTTGACAGAGGCTCTGTGAACTGGTGTGAGGTATAGGGATGAGGCCTTAGAGCCTTGTGTTCGCCTTTTCTGGGGTGCAGTGGGCCCCGAGCTCAACTTACAGGACGATAACGCGAGGCCACATAGAGTTCTTCTGGTCGACGAATTTCTTGAGAGTGAGAATATTCGGATGGCTTGCCAGCCAGGCCATATTGGAAACCGGATAGATTGGCCAGCCAGGTCTCCAGACATCAACCCTATAGAGCATGTCTGGGAGCTCTGGGGAGGGCAATTGCAACTTACAGCCCCCCTCCGAGAACCATCGAGGAACTGAAAACAGTATTGCTGAATGAGTGGGACCAATTGCCACAGCCACTGATAAACTGCCTTTTTTCCAGTATGACTTCACGCTGCGAGGCCTGTATGGCTGTAAGAGCGGACTATACCCTATTAACCCATTTCTTTTGTGTCTTCTGCAACCGCTGTTTCAGACATTCAGACTCCTATGAATGTTACACACGAATATGTGTGTCTATTATAGGTGTTGAATGTTTATTTTATTTGTGTTATATCAACCTATGTTCACACCAAATTTTATTAAAATCTGTCCAGTAGTTCTGGAGATCGTAGATCAAATATGAAAATTCTCTTAATTTATTTCACCAGTGTACAGTTAAGAGAAATGAGTAAAATGGACTGATTGTCAGTATAACGTAACCCCATTTAATTTTGTTTTTAAAAACGCGTGAATGCACCATATAGGGTGGTTTATTTTGAAACAGAAAGAATCTATTATTCCGACTTCCGTTTTAATAGCCGTTGGACTTTGTCTGTACTTTGCGTGATGTTTTTGAGGCCTGAAAGAAGGGGAAAATTTATAATAACGCCCTTATATCAGCATTATTGTTGCGCCCTTAATAACTGAATGCAGAATGAGTTATGAAAAGCAAGTTCGTTTCCTGTTTGAGTAAACATCATCATCCGATATAATTCCGCCCCCCCCCCATTTTCAAATCGGTGAGCATGAAAAGTTGCGAGACAATTCATCTGTGTGTTATTCCTATTGTTTGTGAGACGGGATATGTTTATTGAGTTTTATATTCCTTTCGTGTAATCTTCTCATTGGCTTTTAGACGACTTATTATTTTTTGACAGAGAAATATATCTAAAATTTCATGGACAAATTATACTGCTTGGCAAATATACTTTATTGAAATATATCAGTTGCTTGTTATGGCTAATTATGCTGTACTGAACAACGCATTATTTGTTTAAGTAATGTATTTATTATGATAGTTAAAATAAAAAGAGAATAAAACTGATAGATCAGTTTCCATCCTCAGATTGATTATACATCCCCCAAACTTAATAAATAAAGTTTTATTTGTTATTAGAAGTCAGATTTGTTCTTGTTTTAATTCAGCAAGTGTTTTCGTATTCAGTTTACAATCTGACATATGCAGAAAATATTCTCATACTAATAGACCATAAATACGAATATGTAAGATTATGCGACATAGTATTTAGTAAAGAAATTTTCATAAAAATATTACCTGTTTGTTGATTAATTACGCAAATAAAGAAACAGAACAAGAGATAAACCACACAGGATTAGTCACGTGAACACAGCATTAATCTTTAATTAATTATCGATCTTCAACACATGACTTCATGAGGCTTATATTCATATTCAACGTGCCCAAACTGATGAAACTTAATTGTTGTTTCAAGAGACCGAAAGTACAATAGTCCATAGGTGACACGTCAGGTAACTTCGCAGGAATACGTTGAAAAGGTATTTATGCAATACCTGTACCAGTCCTCCTTTTTTCTTGGTATGTAGTGGTACTTTTCCAAGTATGACTTGGTGCTTTGCTTTCATTATTTGAAAGTTATTGATATAAAAAAATGGAATTTCTTCTGTAAATATTAGATCTAAAACTTTCTTAGTACGTTGAGTTGATTTTAACGTTTTTTTCTACTCATCTTATTTTTAATTTCTCTTGTAAGAGACTCCCGCGACAATCATACTCCTTACTTTCTTTGCATTGACGGAATCAGGTTTGTATACCTTTTACTCTTCGATTTCGATAATAAATATGCCTTCGTTTTTGTTGCAGTCATTTATGTAAACCCATGCTCCATCAAGGGTCATAGTGTATTTCCATTTAATCCAGCCTGGACTGAGCTTCAACATACAGTGAACCAATTCAGGAAACGAAGTGTAATATAAAATTGTGGTAACATGTATACATGCGGCAAAATATTCATTTCCAAAAGATGATAAGTTCGTATCCTTATCATCTTTTGGATTGTGTCCTCTTCCTATATTTTTTTCCTTTTGCAACAGTTCTGAAAAGTCCCTGGAAGTCACTACAAAGTTGTTTTATGTGATAGTAGCACAAGAGCGCTCCAAAGAGCAAAGTTAAGACGCTTTCTTATCCTGTTAAAAAATATATATATACATTGGAGCTTAGTGTTATTATATATGCATTCGCTATTGCGACAGGACGTCGAAAAGAATGGACTGGTTGCATGGAGTTTTCCAAATGTGTAGTCTTAGAAAGTACTTAAAGAAAGCATCTTTTTCCTTTAGGCAGATATCCTCCATGTGCTTTGCCAAAATCCTTTAAATAAAGAATGAAATTTAAAAAGAAAAATGCACTAATGCTGCAAAACTTCGAAGAAGTACCGAAAATATCATATTATAGCGGCAATAAAATTAAAATTTGCCTGAAGTAAGAAGACGGTTTTGTAATAACACAGCAAGAGTATACACAGTACTATCTGTTCGATATGAGAATTCTGCCCTTACACTCTGTACTATGATATCAACTAACTCAGTAGAAATTACTGGATGTAGTGCTGTGTTCGTGAAAGGCGTTCATTTCCCCCCTTCCTTTTCTTAATTTTATTTTTAAAAAAATGGTACAGACGAGGAAATGGTCTTCAGAGAACATCAGGATTTTACGCGTAGTCGAAAAACTGAGGGCTGAAGGAGGGGCGAATAGTTATTAGTGTAAGCGAAAGTATCTATTACCATCAAATCGTCTACGCCAGCATATACGAGGAAAAGTGAAAAGGTTTTGAGCCTCATAAGTGAAGGGAGTGTTTAAGCTACAGCTTCTCATTATAATTTCTCAACATAATGATCCCTCTGTATCCATGTGCATTCTGTGCTGCACTTTATTTGCAGTCACCCTTATAGAATGATTTGCTCTGAGTCTCACACCACTAAATGACCGCTTCGCTGATGCCGTTTTTCGTGTCGAACTGAATTCTCCATAGCAAGGAAGAGAAGAAAATGTGACAAAACAGATCGGACGAATATAGTAGATGGGAAAAGGAGGTGAAACCACAGGCTCTCAAAGCTGTTTATGCAGTTGAGTGCGGCACGATTATGACGGACATTGTGATGCAGGATGACTTCTTAATTTTCTCTAGTGTCTTCTCGGATCTCTCAATTCGTGTATTAAATTGCCATGATATTCCCTATTGATAGTGGATCCTTTCTTCACAAAACCAGCCGTAATTAACCCTTCTTTTTTTCCCTTCCGTTTTTTATTTTGGGGTAAAGTTTCTGAGAATCAGTCGAGCGACACTTTATTTATGGACAAGTCTTGATACATCTCTTTCTGTTTTCGTCCAAAATGGTTTTTCAGGCTACGTCGGAAGTCTAGAATCCATCGTTCGACAATTTTAAATGGCTTTGTGGGGCTTGATTTTATAACGTCTGCAGCTAGTGCCATTTTAACAGCATTATGGGCTCCTACGATAACCACTCACAGAAATGAAATGTGAATTAAATATGTAAATGGATTAGCATAAGGTTCCTTATGCTTGTGGGGCCCCAAGAAAGTGCCCAGCGGGCCCATGCGTTAAGACGGCCCTATCTGCAGCCTGTGTTGGTGAGTTTCGATTGGACTGAGGCTCTTACGATAGAGGATCGAATTACGGCTCTGTCAGCCACTCTCTTCTCTAACACTTCATTCATTTTCTGCTTGGGAGAAAGTATGTCGTTATCATGAAATTTCGAGTAGTGTGTCACAAAACACTAACATAGTGTAACGAAATTTTAATTGCCAAGCATTATTTCTTCCATGTGAAGCTCAAAACGTTTTACCTATCCTATGTATACGTTAGATATGACTATGCGACTGATTTTTCATGATCGTCAATCAACAGCCACATTAAATCAATTGAAAAGCTATCCTCTCCAACAAGTCAGAAAGCATCGGTGTTTAACAGATAGAAATATTTACGAAATTACTTCAAATGAGCAAGAGAAGTTTTCAGTTTTGAAAACACGTATATTTGCAAATATGCAATATTTTTTTATCATATGAAATACACGGAAAGTAAAAAAAAAATTGACGAAATTCAAAAGGCAGCTTCGAAGTTCTGCTTAATGAGGTCCTTGGGACTCTAGTATTCCTGTTACACCTCAGTTCGTTTGTAATGACGAATCGGTCGCTGCAGAAGCCCCTGTGATGATCGCTTTGCCTTCAAATTCTGTTGTCTCTTTAGATCGATTGTTGCACAATCTTTATGCTTTGCCATGGTTTAACCATTTCTGCCATCTTCCCAATCTAAGTGTAAGGAGATCCTTCGATTTGACCACCCTGCTTCTTTTAGTGTGATTGTATCTTTTATTCTGATTGCGTCTACATGATATTGGTGACATGCTAATACTGTGCGCGAGCTCATGTGCCAAGTGATTAAACTCGAAATGTCGAGACTGCTAGTTTGCTCAAACATTTTGTACACACCAGTTTTCTGTTTCTTACATACTCATTGAAACATATGACACCTAGTCTTGTTCATAAAAAATAACAAATTGAAGGTATGAAATCGTCCGGGTATAAACCACCTTCGCTCCTCGTAGTTCACGGAGAAATGTATGCTTGCGCATGCTGGAAAATAAGTAGAGATATTTATGCCATTATTCATATCTTATATATAATTTAGGTGAGTTACGTAGTATACTAATTACATATATTGTTGTTTATTAACGCTAAAGCTATCACGGCACCAGAAGAACAAATTTTTTTTCACCTTAATAAGCATAGCAATACTTTGATCATTGGTAGTTCTAATCTACGTAAAGCAAATAATAGATCTCTGTCTCGTAGTGAGTGACTTTCATAAGAAATTTATACACTGTATACGTTACCTGCCCGCCAAAAAAAATAATAGTAATGGTGAATTACCAGCTATAATTGTAGTTCATCCAGGTTTCCGTTTTTGTGGAATAATCAGAATGACTGTGTGTGGTTTCATTTTTTTTCTCCCCGTGTGTAACCTGAAGAATATCGCGAAGACGTTGTTTTCAGTGGCCTCTTCCAAATATATTCAAATTGCCCTCAGTGCGAAAAAGGATAGAATATTGTAGAATGTAGTTGGCGCCACCGAAAAATCATCGCCCCAATGGCCTAGATTCAGATCTCATATACGCAGTTAAGAGAAATCAAATTCTACGATCGTATTGGAGAGCATTTTTAGGTCTTAAATTTTCTCACCAACAACTCCTAATACAAAGAGGCAAAAAACTAAATGCACGTCAAAAGTCTTTAATATGACTGGGCTTACTTACGACAAGATCGAATTGCTCTCAAATGATTTCCCCTCTCTTCAGCTGAATAGTCTCAGATATGTTGACTGAAATGCTCTCAAACGATTAAAATTTCAGAGGAACTGATTGTTTTATACAAGAGATGCATCAGCTACATAGAGCGAATAAATCAATTAGGCGTTGTCACACTTCTGTCCATTATGTAAACTACTATCCGGTTCGACATTAATTCGGAGAGTTGGCGGAGGATTTCTTGTGAGATTGCTTGCCAGACTGTCTCCAGTTGTGTAATTAGATTCGAAATATTCGGAGGCATCTGCTCATCAGAATCTAACTTGCTCTTTAGTGAGAGATATAGCCATTAACTGGAAGTGTTCGGCAAGTACGATGACAATAAGCAAAAAATTATTACAGTGGGAAGTAAAAATTATGTGGCCGAACGTTGTCTGCTGAAATATAAGTTTGGGAAGTTTCTAAAGGAAATGCGACATAACGATGCGTACCATATTGTCGACTAACTTTCCTGCTGTAAGGTATCACGGATGAAAACCGAAGAAGATGGACTATAAATGAAATGGCACTCCAAGCCATAACTTCCTGTTGTCGGGCTATGTGACGACCGACAGTCAAGTCAGTATCCTATCGCTATCTGGACGTTTGCAGACACATCTTCGCTGGTCATCGTGACTCATTCGAAACAGGATTGCGACATTTTGTTCCAATCAGAGAGATTCCGTATAGTATAAGCCCTGCATGCTGCAAACGTGCTTTTTCGATGTGTGCAAGTGAAGAGTAATCGGGGCAGTGTGCGTCATGGCTGCATCACATTAGTCTCCCGGTTAAACTAGAGCCATTAGTAACGATGAATCAAATATTGCAAGATTCCACTCTTTCTGTCCTCAGTTTATAAAACGACCTTGCATTCTTGGTGTTGTGCTCCATCATGGCTCAATCATTGTTGCCAGCATTGTTAAATGGTGGCATAAACTATGATTGAAATATCGGAGATCCTTCCATTTAACCATTCTGCTTAAGAGCGATTGCACATCTTCTTTCAAAAGGCAGCATTTGCTTATGTGCAGTGTAAGAAACCGACTGCAAAACATTAATACACTCGAAGTGATCAGAAAGAATAAAATTCGAATGAAAATTACGCCGTAGGATTGAAATACCTTCCTTTTTTATGCGTATGGATGTTCAGTTGCGATGTTGTATAGTTCTAGCAATTCATCGTTGGCTGCCAAAATTTAAAATGTATTGGATCGAAAAATATTCACATACGAAATTTGGTTACAGTCAAGAAGTTTCTTCTTAATGGGTGTTTCCTCCACGATCCTTAGAGTGTTTTAAGTTTTACCCAAGCTGTTTGAGATTATAAGGCCGGTAACTTGGCAAATTTATTGTTATTCTTAAGAAAGTTAGGGCAAAGGGCCTTAGAACACTGCAAAAACTCGAAGGTTTATTATCCTGGAAGAACTGTGATATACCCTATGGTTTCTGAGGCAGACAGTTCTTTAGTACTTTGTTTTAATAAATAATGTAATCTAACCAAAATAACATGTTTTGTCGTTGGCATAACCGATGAGAGTACGGAAGAGCAACTTGTTATAAAATATTTTGCATATTTTTAAATTCAGTGATTAAATTCAATGATTCCTGTTTATCGCCTTCTTGCGAAACTGATTAATATTAGTCAGAAAAAAGTGTTTATATCTTGTAAAAATAATCCGCAAATGAAACCTCATTAACATCCATCCAAATTAAAATTTACAACTAACACGTAATGCTAAACAATAGTCTTCTCTCCGATAATGCCAACGGATGCCAATCAGTGCACGCACGAGACTGGCATTATAAAAACGTTAATTAAGACAAAACTAATTAAAAACTTCATTAAGCTTAATTAAAGAGCGTTCTCTTCAAACGAGCCTAATTAACTTTTTAATGAATTACCGATTTATGAAGAGGCCTGTCCTTGGATTACCTCCGGAACAAGTTAGTTTCCAGAATCTTGGTTCAGCGGTTACCGTGAAGGTGATGGGACAACTCTGAAGTTAATTGCGTGACCTTAATAATATGCTTGTTGTAAAATTGAAAACTTGAGAAATGAAAGACTACAGACGAGTCAAAAGCAGCTGTTAGTCCAACAAACGCTTTCAGCTATGATATAATAACGCGGATTTGATGGCATTAGTTAGGAAATTTTGCAGCTGTTTAAGTGCCGATAACATATTTAAACTACAAAGAATGTAAATCTCATAACATATTTCTCAGTACAATGAATCAATGGAATTTGGTTTATTAGTATTGCTTCCAGAGTGCCAGTACTTTAGTTAGCAGGAACATCCGCCCGTTGTTCTATCAGTAAACATAGTTACGATAAAAATTGTAATGCACTTTTAATAATGATTAAGTAAAGATATCTGGAATATGAACTCATAAAAAATTTTTTAAATACTGCATGTTAGTCTACAAATTTCTGTTTTAATATATTCAACTAAAATTTTAAGTCCTTTTTACCTTAGGTTTGCTCACAGTAAAGCGACGCTTTTAATAAAAATTCCTTGTTCAAGATTTGAGAATATTTCAGTTTTCTTGATTGTTCGAATTCCAGTTGTGTAATTCCTTTTTCTGTATTGCATGTTTTCTGATTTCTATTTAGTTTCTAATTCATAGTATTGCGATACGGTTCGATTGATGCGGACTGTAATAAGGAAATTCAATTTTCGTATTCTTTTTAATAAACAAAATAAACTAGTACTAAAAAAATGGTTTAAATAATATAAAAGATAATACAGTACAATGCCTACTTTTTAAATATGTTATTAAATTAATTTGCATGTGCATAAACTACAATATTTGTTCAATTCGAAGCTTATAAGCATTAAGAAAACAGCAATTAATATATCACACTATACTTTGTTTCCATAGAACCAGAATGTAACTGTAAAAGTTGTTCCTAAAAATAGACTCAACACATTTGGAGACGTTTGAACAATTTCCACTCTAAGCGAGGGATTTTTACCTCACGCAGCTTACTCAAAATCAGTTACTTTCCGTTAACTTTTTTAGCGTACATTGCGTTCCACGTCTTGCGTCACCATAAAGCATTATATAAAATAAAGTTAAAGAAACAACTTACATTTGCATGCATTTTAAATAAAAGTTTATCGATGTCGAGGACGACTGTTGTAAGACACTTCTGTATGAACAAAAAAATTTTTCGAGGAAAAAATGAGCTAATAATTAAATGAATAGGGAAAATGACTGAGCGCCATCTGTTGACCAAAAGAGATATTAAAAGAAAAAAGGAAATTATTATTATTTTTTAATTTATATGCCATCGATTAAAAAGCGTGTTGAAACACAGTGAGAGAAGTAACAGTTTCACTGTGTAATTTTGTAGAAACTGTGTTTTATATTTCTACGCAAACAATTTTTTTTAATAGCCCAAAAGAGCGCCAGCACAGAAGAGCTATTAGTCTTGAAGCGAGAGTTTGTGTTTAATCACTGTAAAAGGCTGAATCCCTTTTCAAATTGTTGCCACCAAATATTATCATCCTGTATTATTTTCAAACAAATTAAATAAAGCAGAATGTGCATGAATGTAAGTACGTTTCTCGCATTGTGAAAAAACGACTGTACCCACAGAGTCATCAAATTCTGAATAACGTAGTCCTCTGCCGAACAGGTACAACTGGAAGCCCGAATTTTGAATTTTAAATTTGTTTTATTAACTATTTCAAATTTTGCAAAACTTGACGAATTTCTGGTTAACAAACTCAATGATTTCAAAGCGAGCAATGGGAGCACTGTACGGGAAAAAAAAAAAAAAAAAATTATCTAAAGCGCAAAAAAAAAAAAATTATCTTAAGCGCGCGAGACTGTTTGTCATAAATTCTAAAGATATGCTGCTTTTAAATCTGTGTTATTTTTGTTGAATTGAGTTTTAAATGGTTTAAATGCAGAGAACATGATATTTAATAAATAAAAGTAATGCACAAAACATTAAAAGAAAAACACCCTTTTGGGCGTAATATAAAATCTGAAAGCTTTCAGATTTTTTTTTTAATTGATGAATTTCTGAATTAAAATTCTCTAAACTAGAAATAATTTCTGCATATATTATACGGTAAATGCATATTTGGGACTGTAAAAGAAATTATTAAATATGCACAGGGGCTGTAACGCCATTTAGTCTCGGTATGTAAGAGATCTATTAAATGCCATTTTTACGTATTATTTATAGAACCGAAATGCTAATTTCACATTTGAGTCAGTTGAAATTCACATTATCTCTAAAACATGCATAGCAATCGGAAGCTGTTACATCTAATTATAATTACCAAGCATACAATTGCATTAAGTGTATTAAAAATATAATTGTCTTCCTGTAATTACATTCCAGCTATAATATATTTTAATTACGATTACAGTATAACTGTAATTGCCTCAGGTAGTTATAATTACACAATCAAGAAACTAATTACCCATGACAATTAGAACAGTTATGCTTCCAAAAAATGCGGGAATGAGCTCGACGCCGAAAATGTTTCAGTTTTAAATTTGAAAAGCGTTTCTAAAAGGACATGAACTCACGACTGGAGTTGAGAGGTCATACGAAATTACGCGCCAGATCAGTAAATCACGGGCCTCCAACGAGTTAAATAGCAACTACCTATCTAAGCCAAATTAAAGGGTTGCCATACGTGTTGCGACCACAGCAAAAAAAAAAAAAAAACTTCATTGTTTGTTGCCCTGAAAGTTGCAAAAGAATTAAATTTTTATGTTCCATTTTAGCGGAAAAATATTGTAGTGTGCATAATTTTTTTGTTCTTTTGTACGCGTGTGTGTGCGCGCATGCTTGCGTGTGCCAGCACGCGAAAAATGTTTATAACAGCATGAAGATGATGATATACATAAATTTTGCAAAGAATTTTAAAAAGAATGTACAATTACTTCAAATATTTTCGTAACTTAAATGTCGATAGTTTCTTCATCATAATTATTAAAAAAAAAAATACTTACTCTACGCATGTTGAATATTGCATACAGCATTTTAAACTCTTCTAGTTGTCACACTGATAAATTAAGTAGTTAGTTTTATTAACTAACATAAATATATAATAATATTATTATATTCCGAGGTACGCAATAGTATATGACATTAGAAATAGTGAAAATGCTCATAATTATCGATTAAATATATCATAAACTTTATTTGAAATTATATTAATTCGATATATTATTAAAAAATAAAAATTTAAATCACTAAGAAGTCTATTTATTGTAATTTCTTAAGCATCTATGCTATTAAAATATGTGCTTGTCTGTCTATTTTTTTGCATGTGGCATTATCTTCTTCGGAACGGCGGGAAGTTGAATTTCGAGACAGGTACCCTCCCCCCGAATTCCAAAAATTTGTAGGAAGCCATTTTCACCATTCTCATCTTCGTATGACTTTAATTAGCATAGGTATTAATCGGAAACTCTGAAAATTTTCGCCCTCATTTTTGCGAATGGCTACAATCTCGTACGATGCAGATAAAAAAAAAAAAAAAGTTATATTTTGAGAAGTGTTGCTACTTCCCGCTTTCAAATCGTACAGTTTGTTAGTAAAAAAATTGTAAATTTTACAAAATATGAAATAAAAATAGCATTGCCAAACATTAAACATATTATTATTATATAAGGTCATATTGTGATGTTGAAGAATTCGTTAAGTCATGTGGAAGTTTAATTACAGAGCTTATGTCCCGTGCATTGACCAAAGCGAATGGTAAGGGAAAATATTTGGAATAACTCTACTGAAAAATTTCTTCTGTCTGTCTCTTTTTTACGGAAGCACATTTTACGCAATATATAATTAAATAAAACAAGCATAGGACATTCGAAACTCACGAATTTTGAGACCTCAATTTTCGCCAATCATAATGGTAATTTATTATTCCATTTTTAACCATATTCAAAATTTCACATTCAAAATATAATTTTTATTTTATTTTGTGTGATGGTTTACTTATGGATGGATAAAAAAGTTACCACTTTGTCGATTACAATTCCAGTAGTATAATGTTTATGAAATGGTGAAAATTTAACTATAATTTTATTCACGTATAGCAAGTCATTCGAACTGCGATATTCGAATCCTCGAATGCTTGGACCGTGCGATGCTTCAAAAAGATTTCAGATCCGAAAACTCGAATCTTCCTATTTTAAAATTTCTGGACAGAATTATCATTCCATTGTTTAGTATTTATCAATGTCAACTTTTGAATTAACCCTCTATCCTCGACATTTGTTTTGATTAGAAAGATTGTGGAAGAATATATTAGAAAAAAAGAAGAAGAAAAGACCCGCTCCATAATTATGCTTTATTAAATTATGTGTGATAATGAATTCTCAGAGCTGAAGAGTTTTCGATTGTGCACATTATTCACAATATCACTTGTATCTCCTAAACAAATATATAGCAATATTTTTAAAAATTATTTTCTTAAATTTGTTTTCCGTCAAACACAGACGAAATTTTGTTTTAATCAAAACTTTTAATATTAAATAAAAGTATTTTCCTTTCTTATTATTAATTGAAGCGATTAGGTTTAAAAATTTTCGGATTGAAAGGAAATTAATAATAATAATAAAAACCCTCATGTGAAAATTCCGAAGCTCACTTTTTGCAAAATGTATTAAAGAATAACATTATGAACTAGTTATTTCCATTTTTTTAAAGACAACAGGCCTAATCATATTCGTCAACAACTGTTATCCGAAAAGAAATCACCGTAATTAATTTAAATAAACAGTATTTTGTTGGACTTAATATTGAATTCCGTCCTCTGGAAAAAAAAAAAGATAAATTTAAAAAAAATATTAATTTTTAACATTTATTTCTTGTTTGAAATGAGCTTACGAACTTCCCCTTGCATCAGCAGTACTCAAGTTTTTCCGAAACCAAAGAACAAGATTTCGCCAAAGCAATGATAACGCGCCAAACATGGAAATCCAATGTTCACCGAGCAATTTCTTGACGCCGCAATCCAATATCGTTCGTTTGTTATTACAAGGCCGCGCGCGTACCTGCAGAAATCAAACGCGTTACAATAAAAACGACTTCTTACGACTCTGGGACCGGGCAACACGGAGGTCAGGAACCCCAGCTGTCTGCCGGACCTCCTACGGCGCTGGTCCGGTCCTCCTGAGCGGGGTGCTAATGTGTCGGCGCGCGCGATTATTATCATACAGATAGGGACTGGATCCGGCTCGCACCTTTCAAATTACTCTTCATTATTTGCTCGCTTTAAGACAGCTCCTCCTCCTGTATATTCATCTCTGCCAGGGCAGTTAATCACGACATTTCGTGGTAGCTGCCAACCCCCCTCTCACTTACCATCCCCTCCGAGGAATCAATAAAATATAAAAAGTGTATAGGTAGCTGGGCCTTCATGAGGAATAGTGGGTTGAGTCTATGAATCTTAAAACAGGAATTATTAATATTATTGGAAAGAAACAATGAAGAGTAGAACTGTAAGCATTACAGTAAAATGGGACCACAGACAGGATACGATGGGACGCCACCATAACGGTACACCGCGATAAAAAGTGCCGCCACCTTTAAGCAAGCATGCCACTATTCGAATAAGCGGAAATCTTCATAATTCCCAACATAAAGATGATCACATTCTTGAGAAGTTCTGCTAACAATACGACGTACACTGCGGGGGGGACAGTGCTATATCTCCTGTTCTACTGGGGCGATTAATGAAATTCAAATTGCGTTTTTCGTGTTGTGAAAGAGCGACTTGGAATATATATTAGATTTATATATAGCATTGTTCTAATATAGGGATTTTGACACAAAATCGGAGTTTTCTGAAGTGACACGGCAAATATTTTCCATATTTCGATTCTACGACTCAGATCATGCCTAAATATTAAATCTTGTAATTTCTGGTGAGAAAGTTATGCAGAAATTCAAAAATTTATCTTGGCGCATTTTTTCAGTTGCGCCAAGAATAATTCCTTGGAGAACTTGTTAATTTATGACGACCAATTTTCCTTTCCCTTTTTTCATTGTACACGAGCCGAAAATTAAACATCGTTCATACTTTAAAATAATTTAAGTGCGTAAACAACATTTGGCGTTATTATCGCTATATATGCCAAATTTCAAAACTCGTCAATATGTAGATTCATGTATACCTTAGGAAACTTTCAATAAAAAAACTCTAAATTTTTCCAGGTGTGCCTAGATATACATCTACTTTAAGACGAAGTTAAAAATTTTTTAGGTTGCAATAAGTGATGATTTTATAGGTTATAATAAGATTATTATAATATAAAAATGTTTTTTAAAAATTTATAAAAAATATTTTAAAAATACAAATTTTAAAAATAAATCATAAAAAATGTGCGAATTATTTTTGGATTAAGCCAAGTTTAATAAAAAAAAAAGATATATTAATAAATATATATCAAATTCAATTAACAATGAGGAGCTAAAGTTTTGAGAGCTAATTTTTTAAAACCTATTCGTGCGATTTTTACAAAACTTGGCAGTTTGGCATAATTTGAATCGTAGAATTGAAATATACAAAAAAATTGGCATGTCACTTCAGAAAAGGACGATTTTGTATAAAAATACCTATGCTAGAACAATGCTATAAATCTAATTCATATCTTAAGTCGCGCTTTCGAGACAAGAAAAACGCAAGTTGAATTTCGTCAATCGGTACAGTAGAACGGGAGATATAGAAATTGCCCCCCCCACCCGCGCAGTGTACATAAAGATACTAGCACTTTTATGACGGACCATCGTCAGGGAGAGGTCCTGATACGATTATAACGTATCTACGCAAAGCGTTTCTTTCAAGAACTCCCAGTTTTCACTTTTCTTATTTTCATGACGGAACTGCAGTGGATTTATTAGATTACAGTAAAACACACAAGAGGTATCTGCTTAAGGGAAGGGATGCCTTCGTAAATGACTATCTACAGAAAACTGACTTGTATTTACGTTACACGTAGGGAAAACCACGAAAATTCCCATGCAGCCAAATCCGTTCGCTCGGCCGCCGTACCTAGGTCGAACTACCTGTGTTCAGTGCTTTAACACCTCTCGGCCGCTGGTGAATCCGTTTTCATCCAAAAAAAGGTAGGAGTATGAGGAAATATAGAAAACTTTTAGGAAGTCATAAAATCTGGCATCAAACCTTTTAGTTAAAGCAGTAATTAGGCTGTATTTTATACCTTTCCGGCTATCAGGAAAATACGGATAAATGAGTTTGTATTTTTCTCTCCCCTTCTCATCGGACACATATTTTATCAGTGCAAGCAAAGAAATTTGTTTTTGGATGTATACTATTTTATTTAAACGGAAATTATACTTTAAAAATAAATTGGCTAACGAGATCATGAACGCAGATCTTCCTGGAAATAGATATTTTTTAAAATTCAAAATCTAGTTGTTTTTCTGCCTACTTTTAAATTTAATACATGTCTTGTGTAAAATCTCCACAAGTAATAAAAAAATAAAAGGATGATTAAAAGGACAATTAGTTCTTTGTTTAAAATTTATTGATTGATTTTTAATAATGACATTGTGGCTAAAGAAAATGATTTAAGAATAGATTTTCGATCCTTTTTTTAAACATTCCTTTTACATCTTATAAAGAAAGTTATGCAAATTCTTAACTATTTAAAATTTGGAAGGAGAAAATTATGGCAAATAATATGTCGAAGACGGATAACTTTCAGAACAAAAATGTAAAATCAAAGAAGATTAAACTCACAGATATTCAAAAAGTTTCTTTTCAACAAAAATGTTCTTAAAATTCATTGTGAAATAAATAGCGGGAAATAAATTTTTCAGTCATTTCTTATATTCCATCTCATCAATCTTATGTTCTGCTCTTGTGTATGTTCTTAGTTCTATTGCACAATCTTGTTTTAACTGAAGGATTTAAAAAAAAAAAAGCGCGAAGAAAATAAATGCATAAATATAAAAATAAAAGCTAAAAAATGAAGCAGTCTTATTTTACTGTTTCAAAAATATAAACAATCTTTCAAAACTGATAAAAAAGGATTTTAATATCTTTTTCCCCTCTTTTCACACAACTTGGAGAAGAATATGCAGATACATTTCTAATTGAACAAATTAATGCCAATTTAACTTTTCCTTTCTAAAGCACTTGTTATTTCTTTTCCATCTGTATCGTTTAACGCTTTTTCATTCTTCACTTCTAATTAATATTTAATACTTAAAACATTCTTCTTTTGCAATTAAAAAAAAATATTGTCATTTTATTTCGAAGTGGCTCTAATAATTAATCTGAAGAAATTCTATTACCGAAGTAAAACTACTTAATCACCATTTAAGTACAGACAAGTTCAGTTATTCCGCCATTTAAAAATTTTTTTGGGGGATATGTGCTAATTTCTTCGTTAATTGGGCTTTTAAGGTAATGAGTTAAAAAGACTAAACATCTCCACTTTACTTTCTAATTAGGAAATGCTTGAAAAAAGAATGTGTTTTAAAATTTATTTGCAAAATCTTCATAACTGTGAAGTGGCAATTGATGCTGTGTATCCACTTCTGCCAGGGCGACATCTGTCGGCGAAAATTGATAATGTACGTGATCAACGAGGGAATCAATTAAATACGTCCTACTAATGTAGCAAGGAGGCAATATAGACTTTTTTTTCCATCCGTATATATAAAAAAGACTGTTAAAAATTGTATTTATTCTTTTTTTTTTTCTGTCTGTCAGGAAAATTAATTTGTCTCAGTTTCTTTTCACGAATTGTTTGATATTTTATTATTATATATGGGCTGTTTTTAATTATTAACATATCACTGTCGAAAAAAATTATTGCACATAATGTTTTCGCAAAGAAAATTAATTAATCTTTGAGAAAATTAAAAATGTTTGGATTATGAAATATATATTTCATGCATTTTTAATTGCTATTGTTAAATTTTATTTATATCGCTATTTAAAAATTTATGATTTGTTGAGAGAAAAGACAGAATATATTGCATTTTATATCTTTAGAGCACTGCATTTTTTTACATATTTATAAAAATGATTATATTTTTATTAGATTACGCATAATTATAGAATGCAATAGTATACATAATTATCTGAAGAGATGAATACAAAATACATAAAAATTTACAAAACGTAAATAGAGGGTCTCCGAGAATGAATGGTAGGATTTTAATGAATCCTCCCCAAGTACAGTTAGCGAGATTTTGTAAGTTTCTAAAAAATGTTCTTTCGAAAATCTACAACCACATTTTTCATATTTCAGATTCCCACAGAAAGTATAAATACAAGCTATGAGAAGCCTCGAACCTGTTTACAATCAGTTTGTTGGTAGAGTAGAATTTCATTGAGTTTAACTGCTCTGTGATTTTTGAGTCTGAGGCTGGAGTCTTAACTCAGAAGTTATGTCTTTTTGACGTGATTGATCCTGTATTTTTGGGACAACACTTTTGGCTTTCGATCTTACGTTATGCAGAAATACAACAGAATTTTCCGGGTTCTATGTGAGTTATCTAAAGCAGTTTATCTTCAATGATAAAAATTATTATCGCGGAGAGTAATGCATCTAACAACAGAGATACCGCTGTAATCCTTCTCTAGTAACGATGCTAAAAATACCATTCATAGTCATACATTTTTCAGTCTGATGCGGGCACGCATTTTTTAATGATTTTTGTCTTTCTAATAAAATGGCCGTAAGAGCTCAAGTTCCATCCAATATTTCACCTATATTCGATTTTAGTTGATTAAATGAGGCAAAAAAATTATCATAATTGATCACAAATCCACAACGCGAACAAACAAACACGCAAACAGGAATTTTTGTATATGTATAAATTTTATAAAATTTACAAATTTTTGATAACAAACTCTACGATTTGAAAGCGAGCAGTAGCAACACTTTTCGAAATAAGCATTTTTATATCCAACGCGCAGACTGTTGCCACTCGGGAAAATAAGAGCAAAAATTAGCGCTTTCAGAGTTTTTATGTTTGGCAATGCTATTTTTATTAGTCCAAAGGGATTTAGTCCCGAAGGACTATTACTTTCGTTTTGCGATTTTGCGTCGATTCACTCTGAATGCCCGTTTCACTTTTCAAATTCTTGCCACTAAATGTTATGGCTCTGCATTAAATTTTAAAAAATGAAAAATCTGCATAAATGTATGCAGGTTTCTCGCATTGTGATAAAACCTAGAGCCATCGAATTTTGAATGACGTAATCCTACTGCGAATATGGGCATCTGGAAGCCCTAATTTTGAATTTGAAATTTGCTTTATTATCGATTTTATGTTTTGTAACATTTCAACGAATTTCTGATTAACAAACTAAATGATTTCAAAGCGAGCAATGGCAACACTGTACGGAAAAAAAAAAAAATTTTTATCTCCAGCGCACGAGACTTACGGAAATTCTAAAGATATGTTCATTTTAAAATGATTTTGCGATATTGATTTTGAACTGAATTTTATGGTTTGAGTACGTAGTACATGATATTGAATAAAAAAAAAGGTAGCACACGAAACGTTAAAAAAACGCGCCTTTGGACGTAATTTAAAATCTGAAATCTTTCAGATTTTTTTTTTTTTATCGTAAAACTTTAAAATTTTTTATTAACAAAGTCTAGAATTTGAAAGCGAGCAGGGGCCACAACTTTCGAAATAAAGCAGATTTTCTTCTCCAGATTGCAAGACTGTTGCCACTCGGAAAAATGAGGGCGCAAATGATCGTTTTTCCGTATTTTTAATTAATATGTTTGATATTAGCTTTTTTAGTCCAAAGGGGCTTTGTTCCCGAAGGACTATTGTTTTCGTTTTGCGATTTTGCTTCGGAAACATTAAAAGTCTGTATCACTTTTCAAACTGTTGCCACAAAATATTGCAGCCCTGTATTATATTTAAAGAAATTAAGTAATTAAGAATGTGCATAAATGTGTGTATGTTTTTCGCAATGTGATAAAACGACGGTACCTAAAGCCATCCAATTTTGAATGCCGTAATCCTGCTGCGAATATAGATAGGCATCTGGAAGCCCAAATTTGAAATTTGGAATTTGTTTTATTAACGATTTCATATTTTGTAAAACTTTAACGAATTTTTGATTAACAATTTCAAGGATTTCAAAGCGGGCAATGGCAACATTGTACAGAAAAAAAAAAAAAACATTTTTATCTGTAGCGTATGAGACTGTGTGTAGGAAATTCTAAAGATATGCTCAGTTTAAAATTATTTTGCGATATTGTTCTTTAACTGAATTTTATGGTTTAAGTGCGAAGAACATGATATTCAATAAATAAAAGTAACATACAAAATGTTGGAAAAATGCCCCTTTGGACGTAATTTAAAATCTGAAACCTTTCAGATTTTCTTTTTTCTTTTAACTTTTTTTTTTTTTTTTTAAAAGTAGACGTTGACCTTTTTTAGGACCCAGCAAAGAATAAATTGTTGTAGAAAGTTTGGTGACGACAGCTATAGTAGTGACTGAATTATTAGAGGCCGACTAAACACACAGACTTTCTTCTTTATATATAAAGATCATTATTTATTTACGGATCACTTAATATATAGCGTAAACGCAGCGGTTCTCAACCTTTTGACTAACGCGTTCTATCTAAACAAAAACCTGTAAAACTTTAGTACCACCATTTGCATTTTGCAATGATTATTTTTAAATTTCTCAGTAAAAATATTTAAAAAAAATGTATTTTGCCATTTGCACAACCATTCCTTATTTGTATTAAATGCGCACACATAAAAAATAGTAGATTAAAAATTGGTTACCATTTTAGTCATTTTAGATTTAATACTTTAATTCTAAAATTAAGTGTGAAATTTGGGCCTATTTAAAGAGAGATCAATTTCTTTGTGTCTAGTCTTATTTCAGTTAGCTTTAACCATAAATTAGGATCCATTTTTAGTTTTTTTCTGTATTTATTTTTGAAATATGTATAACATGGAAGAAAATCCTTGTTCACACAAATAGGTTGTGCAAAGAAGCAATAAAAATTTGATAGCTTTGCTTGAAATGACTTTAAATTATTTTTTTCGTTTCAGGCAAAAGTTAACAAGTGGGATTTTTTAAATCTTCAGTTAGAGTTCGATCATAGGAAATTTCTATCAACTGACATTTTTTTTTCAGGAGATTTTTGAATTTAAGTTTTAAAAGTACTTTGTTTCTTTGCGTATCACCGGTTGAGAATCGCTGGTATAGAGGCTCTGATAATTTTAGCATATTTCTCATAAGACAATCCTGCAGTGAAAAATTAGTGCACGCATACTATTATATAGCATAATTTTCCAACCTCTTTTTGGTTTGTCGTCTTTATTTGAAATTTTCGTTTGTTCATCGTGTTGTAAATTAATCAGGCATTTGAGAAGAAGAAAATGTTATTTTTAACTTAACTTCTGGTAACCCTAGAAATGCCAAGGTGCGCGCGCAACAACCATACCAACTACATCAACCATTCCAAATACGTCAATCACACCCAATTAATACATCCCATGATACAGTGAATCCTTACTTCTTTTTAAGCTTTCGTATGTGCTTGTATGCAAACATTAATGTATCTGTCGCTTTATATTATTTAGTTATAGCTGAATAAATATGATTTGTGCTTAAGTATGCATCCTATCATTAATGGATACATCCCTCACACCAATGAAGTTTCGGAGATTTAACTGCTGCTGCTGGGTGCACAAAAGGTAAGCTAAATTTTGCTATCTTTATTCTTCATAGATTATGAGACTGAATGTTGTAAATCCCGAAACTAAAATTTAACCTGTGCATATAATATATAAACTTTTTGAAACTGCTAAATAAGAATTAATAATGGCACAGTCAAGTCTTAAAGATTGTATGCAAATAACGAAACTGAATTCCGAAAATTATGCTACTTGGAAATTCAAGATTCAAATGCTTTTAATGCGTGATGGGTTAGATGATCTTCTTTATTCTCCCCCACCTTCTAAACCCGATGATGAATTTTTAAAGAGGGATAAACAAGCACGAGCTATAATAAATCTATGCATTGACGACTCTCAGATTATTCATGTTAGAGATGAAACGACTACTGCCGGTACATGGCAGAAATTAAAGTCAATTCATGAGCGCTCCAATTTGAGCAGCAAATTATATCTTCTGAGAAAATTATATTCTATAAAAATGGCTGAACATGGTGATATGATCGCACACATCACTCATATGATGGACTTAGTCGAAAGACTCAAAGCTATTGGTGAGAACATTCCGGATCAGCATGTAGCCGCACTTATGTTAGTTTCAATTCCGGAATCATACAATAATCTTATAACTGCCATTGAAGCTAGAGAGGAAACTCTTATAACTACAGATCTTGTAAAAACGAAACTCACTGACGAATATAACAGAAGACTAGAACAACAAGCAGATCGAAGCTCTAATTCTTCAACGGCGTTTAAATCTGCAATAAATGCTAGAAATTATGATAATAGTAGACAAAAGAAATTCTGTACCTTTTGTAAACGCAGTGGTCATACTCGTGAGCGTTGTTTTAAATTGCAGAACAAAAGTAATAATTCTTGTCCTGACAACTCGAAATCAGAAACTCGCGTGGCCAAACATGTCGGAAAATCGACCCGACATTGTATGAGCGCAGACACTTTCGAAGAGAGACGCAGTGAATCCGACACTCACAGGCATGTTTCAAAGCCAGTCCAAAGTACTGTTTATGAAAAGGGTTTAATAATTACTCCGCGGTATTGCTCAGAACAAAATATAAATAAGAAAATTTTATACATGGATTCCGGCGCTAGCAGTCATCTAGTAGGAGATGAAAGTTTATTTACTGAACTGATATATGAGGATTCTCGAGCGAAAATCATTTTAGCAGATGGAAAAATTTTATATTCGCAGGGCAGAGGATTTGTTGACCTTAATTTAGAAGAAGAATGTGGATTGCAGAAAATTCGATTGACTAATGTTTATTACGTTCCTGATTTAAAGAGCAACTTGATTTCTGTTAAACAAATTGCTAGTAATGGATATTCTGTTACTTTCGAAAAGGAAAATTGTTACGTAAAAAAGGATAGCCAATTAATTATGCGCGCATATTCTGACGATAACAGTTTATATAAAATTGTTTTAATCACAAAACCAGAAAGCGCTAATTTTGCAGTTGAATGTAAAAATAAAAACTGTATACAAATATGGCATTCAAGGTTAGGTCATCGAAGTTATGACGCAATCAAACAATTAATAAGAGAAAATCTTGCAGAAGGGATAAAATTAGATAATTGCACTCATAATGATAGCTGTTCAGAATGCATAAAGAATAAAATGCAACAAATTCCTTATCCAAAAGCTGCTAGTGTTCGAGCAAGAAAACCACTGGAACTTATACATAGTGACATTTGCGGGCCTATGCCTACTCCAAGTATTGGTGGAAAGCTTTATTTCGTAACCTTTATTGATGACTTTACTAGATACACGGTCATCTATTTGCTTGCTAAAAAGAATGAAGTTCTTGGTAAATTAAAGGACTTTGTCGGTATAACAAGAAATAAATTTGGAAGAACTATCCAGACACTTCGAACCGATAACGGCGGTGAATATACCAGTGAGAAAATGGAGGAATTTCTATCGAGTAACGGCATCAAACATCAACTAACTGTTCCTTTTTCGCCTCCTCAGAACGGTGTGAGTGAAAGGAAAAACAGAAGCCTTGTTGAGATGACCAGGTGCCTACTGTCCCAAAGACGACTTCCAAACAAATTCTGGGGTGAAGCTGTAAATACAGCAAATTACATCCAGAACCGTCTTCCAACCAGAGCTTGTGATAAGACTCCTTATGAATTATGGAGCGGAAGAAAACCTAATTTAGCTCATATGAAACAATTTGGTTGCACAGCCTATGCATATGTACATAAGGAAAATCGTAAAAAATTAGACCAGAAAGCGATTGAAGGAATTTTTGTCGGTTACGATCAACGATCAAAGGGTTACAGAATCTACACAGGTGAAAATCGAATAATAATCAGTAGAAGCGTCAAATTTGTCGAAGAATTATCAGAGAATGAAAATATTGAAATTTCTCTCCATCCAAAGGCTGAAGATGTTGAAAACGATGAAGAAACTGCAGAAAAACACAAAGTTGTATCCGAAGTTGAGCCAAGACGATCAGAAAGGAAAACGAAAGGGAAACCACCAGAACGTCTAGGATACTTAACAAACACAATAAAAACCATACCAGAGAATTTTAAAGACTTGGATAAATTGAATTCTGAAGAAAAGGAAAAGTGGTTACTCGCAGTTGACGAAGAAATCAATTCCTTATCCCGAAATAAAACTTGGGAACTGGTTGAGCTTCCTGTAGGAAAGAAACCTATTGGCTGTAGATGGATTTTCAATCTGAAAGAAAACGAAGATGGAACAGTCATTCGTTACAAGGCGCGACTAGTTGCAAAAGGTTATAGTCAAAAATTCGGAACTGACTACGATCATACCTTTGCACCAGTAGTTCGACATACAACTATCAGAACTTTTCTTGCTGTCGCAGCATATGATAAAATGCACGTGAGACATGTAGACGTCACTACAGCATTTCTACACGGAAATTTAAAAGAAGAAATATTCATGGAACAACCAGAAGGTACAATTCAACCGGGACAAGAAGGAAAAGTTTGCAAATTGAAAAAAGCTCTTTATGGATTAAAACAAGCTGCTAGATCATGGAATAAAAGAGTCGAAGAAGTGTTAAAGAACAGTAACTTTTCGCAGAGTACAGCAGACCCATGCTTATTTCTAAAGAAAGATGGAAATGATACGATAATGATTATTGTCTACGTCGACGATATTCTTATAGCATGCAAAAGCGAAGAAAAAATTAAAAGGCTAATCAAATATCTCAACGAATTCTTCGAAGCAAAAGACTTAGGAGAAGTCAGAAACTACTTAGGAATCAACATCAAAAGAGATGAAAACAAGTTCCTATTGAGCCAAAAATCAAAAATAGAAAAATTGAAGATGATGTTTTGTCCAGATATCCACAAACCATCTTACACACCAATGGATACTTCTTATCCAAAGGAAGAGGACGTCTCTCCACCAGTGGACAATACGAAGTATAGGCAAGCCATCGGAGCCTTATTATACATAGCCACTGTAACAAGACCAGACATCACCCTAGCAGTGAATCTGTTAAGCAGGAAAAATGAGTCTCCAAAGGAGAAGGACTGGAAAGCAGTTCTAAGAGTGATTGAATACCTGAACTCTACAAAGGACATTTGCCTGAAAATTGACTCTGATAGCCCACCATCACTTTCCTGTTATACTGATGCTGACTATGCATCTGATTTAACCACGAGACGATCAACGGGTGGAAATTTATTTTTTCTGGGAAACAGCCCAATATTTTGGTCCACAAAGAGACAAAATTGTGTTTCCTTATCATCTACCGAATCCGAGCTTATTTCTGCAGCTACTGCTGCTCAAGAGCTCAAATGGATATTAGATCTCCTTAAAGATTTTGATCTACCTCAAAAATTACCCATTAAGATATATGAGGACAATAAGTCCACAATAGCTCTGATAAAACAGGGAAAAATGAATACCAGGTTAAAGCATATTAATGTTAAATATTTCTTTTTAAGAGAAATGGAAGAAAATAAAACAATCGAGATAACATACTGCAATACAAATTCCATGATTGCAGATATTTTCACTAAGCCATTGCCCAAACCAAAATTTCTGAAATTAAGAAATGAGCTAAATCTGATTTGTAACATTTCCCAAATGCATGATTAAAGGGGGGATTGTTGTAAATTAATCAGGCATTTGAGAAGAAGAAAATGTTATTTTTAACTTAACTTCTGGTAACCCTAGAAATGCCAAGGTGCGCGCGCAACAACCATACCAACTACATCAACCATTCCAAATACGTCAATCACACCCAATTAATACATCCCATGATACAGTTAATCCTTACTTCTTTTTAAGCTTTCGTATGTGCTTGTATGCAAACATTAATGTATCTGTCGCTTTATATTATTTAGTTATAGCTGAATAAATATGATTTGTGCTTAAGTATGCATCCTATCATTAATGGATACATCCCTCACACCAATGAAGTTTCGGAGATTTAACTGCTGCTGCTGGGTGCACAAAAGGTAAGCTAAATTTTGCTATCTTTATTCTTCACATCGCTCCTATACTTCCAATAATTATACAGTTAATAATCCTTCCTTCGAATACGATCTATGGACACTCACTAAAGACGTTTAATAATTTTTAGATATATATTGTATTTTTATCAAATTAATAATTAATGCTCATCATGCAATACGTAAAGGATAATAGTGACGATTAAAGACTTCTCAAAACATTCTAGTAGCGAATTTTATTCCTTGTAATGAATTAAACAAAACAAGCACAAGTTATTGGTATTGTATACCAGTAGTATTTGGATTGTTGCAATTGAAATCGCCTTTTATAAGGACAACTGAAAAGAACAGGATAAAAAGGATAAGAGTGCCTGTTTCATTAAATTAATCTCCTGCTCCGTGGGTTTCATTGTTGCCAACGTGTAACAACGTCTGTTATACGACGTTTGCAAAAAGCAGATCTCTGAAAGTGAGAAAGTTCCTCATTGCCTAATAAACTGATGCCTCGTTGGCGAAGCATTTCTTAGACAAAAATAGAATCAAGTGCCGAAAAAAGGGGAAATCTGTTGTCAGGAGAATATAGAAGTTTCCTGCTGGACTTGCTGGACAACACGAAATGTGAGTGTCAGTTTCGATCCCCGTATTGATTTGCTATACAGTTTGTGTTGATTTGCTATATAGCTGACATCGCGATATATGATGAGGCGTTTCCTAAAGCAATAGGATTCCACATCTATTCATAAGGACTAGTTGCTCAAGGAGAATTTGCCATGCATTCCTAGTATAGCTGTACAGTGTCGAGCTGCATTTATCGTTTCTCTTCGTGGAAGGAAGGAGTTGTGACTAACACCAAGCAGAATACAGTAAAAGCATCTTCTCTGAATGCGAAGTCGCCTTTCAAGTCTTTTATTGAGCGTCTTTCAAACACTGCGACGAACGTATCCGATTGGCGTTATCAAGAATCATAATGAGTTGCAGGAACATGTTGTTGCGTTGTCTTACAGGTTCGTGGATTTGGAGTGATTAACGACAATACTTGATGAAGAACGAAAAACACAATTTATTAGCCAGTATTACTCAAGACAGCTCCAAAAACACGTTTACAGTCGTCGACAAACACGCTGAAGCAATCAGCAACACAGCCTTCAGGCTATCAGGCTATAACGGGGAAGACATCTTCAAGGCAAAGCACTGGAGTACAGCTCCCGACTCGGTTCGCTCGTTCTCGGAACTCAACGTACACTTGAGACTCGCCACGCTACAACTCATGATACACTTGACGATACACTTGATAGCCTTAACGATGCGCACTCTCGATGTATCAACTCGCGATACACTCGACACTAGACTCAGCGGTGCACGCTCTCGATGCATTTCACAAGACACTAGACTGCTACTCCGCGTACAAGAAGGGTATATATAACTTTTGTCCTGGTTTGGAGAACATTCTGGTCCAAACTGGTCAGAATTAGTTCTAGAATGTTTTTCATCCCTCTATGGCATATCGCCAATTTTGTCACCAAATGGGCGATTTTGCTCCAAATATAGCAACTTTGCCTTCCCTTTCCATATCCTGGCAACCCTAAACCCGTTTTGCGAGGAAGCTAACTTACCGCGGCTAGACATTTCGTAACAATATCTTCTTTACTTCTTTTAAAGAAAGAAGAGTACACTTCCAAATCTCGTGCTTTTTTTTTCATCAGGGAGTCCATCATGAGGCTTCCATTTGTCTATATTCCATACATTTTAAATTATTACCAAGTGGTGTGAAGAAGTTGAAAGTACATTTAGTGTCTGAGCGGTCACTAATAAAGTTTGTCTTGGATCTACTTCGGTTAAATCCTTTAATGCATCCAAGTCAATAAAGGAAGAAAAATGGCTGCAGTATTCGATTCTTAGCCTAAACTCTCATGACCACAATTTTGCAAACCGAGTAAATTTCTCATTAGCTTTTCCACCAGCATATGCTCTATTGCTGTTTTTTTACAGCAGCCGCTACAAAATTTCTAAATTTGAATTCATAAAAGGGTAACAGTTTGAATTGACTGTTTTCTATGACTGACTTGATGTGGGTATTATTACGAAATAAATACTTCATGTCCATGAGTGGGATACTGTCTCAGGATTTTTCAGAAGCTAAGCGACTTACCGCTATGTCCAATAAGCAAACAGAAAGCTTAAGGAGGGTGTAAAAGACCGTTTTATTAAGAACCCAAAACAGAAGGCTCTCCTTGTGCTTACAAACCAGCCAACATTTATGGCGTAACTCAAACGATAGGACTTCAGGTTGAAATTAAGTCGTAATTAGTCAAAGGCTACACAGAAATAATTAGCGGGCAGTTTGGCTCAAACCTACACCGATGTGACGAGCACTATTGGCAAAAATAAAGCAGACTGCTAACGTAGAATATCAACTATACTTGGCGAACGTGGCCTTCAGAAGGCATAACACACTCTGTTTAAGCAATCTGAAAACTCCCTTTAAATACTATCTCTTTCTACTTCATTTGAATATGCGAGATATAAAATTAGTATTAGGTAGGAAATCGGAAAGGGAGAAGTAACGGTAAAGCTGGGTAATATAAAATAACTGGTTAGGATAAAATAAACAAATACTTTACAATTTAAAGATGTGCATAAATCTCAGCGCATGCTTTCTTTTGTAATCAGTAACAACCTGATGTCTTCTAACGACCATTCCATTTGCAGCAATCCGATACATGCTGAAAGACTTTGCTGTATTTCTGCAAGTACGAATTTACTATTATATTTTTAAGATACTGAACTGACAGTTTGTAAGCGAACTGACAATGACATTTCTTTTGATTAGAAAAATGAATTTATATTGTTACGTTTTTCTCTTCTTCGTACTTCCGTTAAGGTGCTCGTGGATTTGGAGTGAATAACGACGGTACTTGATGAAGAATCAAAACACAATTTATTGGTCAGTATTATTTAAGACAGCTCCAAAATCACGCTTACAGTCGTCGAAGAGCTACTGTAAACACGCTGAAACAATCAGCGACACAACCTTCAAGCTATCAAGCTATAACGGCGAAGACCTTCACGACAAAGCACCAGAGTACAGCTCCCGACTCTGCTCTGTCGTTCTCGGAACTCTGCGTACTCTCGAGACTCTCCACGCTACAACTCGCGATGCACTTGACGATACACTAGAATACAGCTCCCATCTCGGTTCGGTCGCTCTCGGAGCTCAACACACTCTAACATACAACTCTTCGATACACTAGCTCGCGATACACTAAGAGATTCTCTCGATGCTCTCGACGACCAACTCGGCGCTAGACTACGG
This sequence comes from Stegodyphus mimosarum, assembly GCA_000611955.2. Taxonomy (NCBI): domain Eukaryota; kingdom Metazoa; phylum Arthropoda; class Arachnida; order Araneae; family Eresidae; genus Stegodyphus; species Stegodyphus mimosarum. The sequence continues at coordinate 410,868 of KK113470.1, forward strand.
GATACTCGCTCACTGACTCTTAACTGACTCAACTAGGCACTCACTAGACGAGACGCTAACTAACTCTCCTTAAAACTGTTTATTATTACCGGGCTACTTACTGAAGAAGGAATGTTACCGGTTCATGAATTAAAGCCGAAGGTACATGACATGTTGAACTCTGGACGTGGATAAATCTCAGATGAGAAGTCGGAGGGAAGGAGAAAAGAAAATAGGGTCCTAACGGGACCAAGGCGAAACGATGACAAAATATCAAAGCCATATGAGTGGTGAGAAAACCCTTAAAAAACAAAAGAGCATTCAAGATACAATACAACAAAATGTACAATATACAGATACAAACAGGTACTATAATACAGTGAAACAACAAGAAAATACAACCAAAGTCAATGCAGTACAATGAAACAAATACTACAAAATACAACCATGTTCGAGATCAGACATAATGAAAGTAAAGACAATCACCGACCGAGAAGCAAGAAAACAGAAAACTGGTCGTCTCACAGATTGGTGTGAGCAGCAAGTGGTCTGATGTGTCGGTCTTCATAAAGAACTTCATAGTTGAAAACTTGAGAGTAATTTACATAATCACATTGGACTGCTTTGGAGAAAATTTTTCATTAGTTTTTTTTAAGTAGACCGCGATGTTTTCAAGTTTCAAGTCCCTGTGCAAAAGTTCTTTTTTGATGAGATAATCAGCATCGGTAATAATAAATAAAAATTTCTTTTGGATCATTTGCAGCAAACTAACTCTCCTCGTACCAGCAGGGTTTATATAGCTTTTGGCTTGTATTCGAGAACATCCTGGGCTAAAAGAGTAAGAATTTGTTCCAGCAGCTCCGTCTATGGCATATCGCCAATTTTGTCACCAAATATCGCCAAATGGGGAATTCTCGCCAAATGTGGCAACCCTAAGCCTGCTTTGCGGGGAAGCTATCCCACCACGCCTGGACACTTCGTAACAATATGCAGATTGGATCAAACATATGTGTTAAGAATCGACTTGCATGTTTTGCATTTAAAAATATGCGACTGTTAATATTTATATAATCACATGAATGTTTAAACATTTGTTTCGAAAGAGTTTAACCAATCATATTTTCCAAGCGCATATATATTGCCATCTTCTTTCTTGGTAGCCCCTTATAAGCCCCTCGGATCGATAACGATTTCCAAAATTTCCTCAGGTGATAATGCCGCTTTGTTGTACAGTATAATACACAGTCCAGTCACATTAATGTGACCACCACGTACTTTCCATGTCAGAGTTAAATAACCAATCACAGAAGGCAGGTGGCAGCACAGTGCAGTTGAGCGTATATAAAGGGTGTGTGAGGGCTTCGGAAAACATTTCAATCGTTGGCGTAATGCAGAAACGAAGCGATTTATCCGACTTCCAAAAGGGCATGATCATTGGCTTTCGGGCCAAGGGTGGAAGCATTTCCGAAACGGCTGAGTTTGTGAACTGTTCGCGTGTCGCCGTGGTAAAAGTGTACCGTGCATGGCAAAATGGGACTGTCCAAAATCAGCGACGTGGCAAATGTGGTGCACCACGGGCCATAGATGACAGAGGCGAACGACGGTTGCGGAGATGCGTTCGGGCAGATAGACGGGCTACCGTTGAGCAACTGACCACCAAAATGAACCAAGGGGCTACCAAAAGTGTCTCCCAAAGTACTATTCAGCGAACATTGCTGCGTCTGGGCCTCCGAAGCAGACGCCTGGTTCGTGCACCTATGCTGACTGCTGTTCATCGACGGCGAAGGCTAGAATTTGCACGCCAGTACAGCAGCTGGACGTCCACTGAGTGGCGACAGGTTGCGTTTTCGGATGAATCGCGTTTTATGCTCCATCGGACAGATGGACGTTGGCGTATAAGGCGTGAAACCTCTGAAAGGAACCACCCTGCAACCATTGCCGGAACGGTCCAAGCTGGAGGCGGGAGCATTATGGTCTGGGGAATGTTTTCCTGGCATTCTCTAGGTTCACTGATCATTGTGGAAGGCACAATGGATCAATACAAGTACGCATCTGTCCTTGCGGACCATGTTCACCCCTACATGCGCATTGTTTTTCCTCAGGATGATGGCATCTTCCAGCAGGACAATGCGAGGTGCCATACAGCTGCCAGTGTACGTGCGTGGTTCGAAGAGCACCAGGATGAGTTTACCGTCCTCCCCTGGCCAGCAAACTCACCTGACTTAAACCCAATCGAGCATCTGTGGGACCATCTCGATCGAGTTGTTCGCGCCATGGATCCTCAACCGCGTAATCTAGCGCAGCTGGCCACGGCATTAGAGTCGGCATGGCTCAACATCCCAGAGAACACCTTCAGGGACCTATGTGACTCTCTTCCTGCACGTCTCGCAGCAGTCCGCTCTGCGAAAGGTGGTTATTCTGGCTTTTGACAGATGGTCACATTAATGTGACTGGACTGTGTATATAACTTATTGGATGCCAGGGTAATAAAAGACACGCTTTCTATGGATGCAACCACAACTGAACAACGAAACATCAATCGGTATTTGTACTCAGGTCTAGTCTGCAGTGGATAGTCCTGACTGCTTTTAAGCTGCCATGTTTCATTATGCTTTATAGCTCCTCCTCATTCATTCCGAGTTTCATAATGATTTATTTCCCTTCCCATGGTAAACAGCAAAAAACGATCTAGCAGATGCAGAAGTACGACTGTACTTTGTTCAAGGCGTATTTCAGATTACTGAATTCGGATAATGTCGTAATTAACAACTATTGTGATACATATTGTGATATGTACAATTATTGTGACTATTATTATGATACACACGAGAAACATTTGTGGATGTAGAAATGTATGTTTGGTCAGTGAAACCACAACAGATCTGCGACTGTATATATGTCGTAGTGTTGTTATGGTTCTCTAGTTTCACGGCAAAATATTGTTGCGAAATGCCCAACTGCAATAAGATAGCTTCTCGCAAAGCGTGTTTAAGGTTGCCAGAAAGTGGCAAGGAAAGGTAGGGTTGCCAGACTTGGCGAGAAATCGTCCATTTGGCGACAAAATTGGCCATATGATATAGACGGAGCGAGAACATTCTAGAACTTTTTTTGACCAGTTTTCCCGAGAATGTTCTCGAAGGCTATATATACCCTGCTGTATGCGGAGCAGGAGAGTATCGAGAGTATGTTGAGTTCAGTAGTAGTGTCTTGAGTTCAGAGATTAGCTCGAGAGCTAACGACCGAGTCGGAAGCTGTACTTTAGTGCTTTGCGGTGAAGCTGTCTTCACAGTTATAGCCTGATAGCCTGAAAGCTGTGTTGCCGATTGTTTCAGGATGTTTGTCGTAGTTTTTCGACGTGTGTATCGCGTCTTTGGAACTGTTGTATGTAATACTGATGAATAAATTGTGTTTTGATTCTAAGCGTTGTCCTCAATCACTCCAAATCCACGAACCCGTAGATCCCAACAATAATAAATGACTCAAGAAACGTTCGATTAGATATAAAAACAATAGCATAAGGGAACACTGGAGCATGTAACCAATTCAATGCCTTATACTTCTCAAACCAGCCATTAGCAACTACGCAATCCACCCTATATTCCATGCTGTCAGGTACGATTAAATCCATCGTATAACACAGATACTACTCTCCATGGCATCAGTTAATGGGTTTCATCTACGCCAGATAACACCGTCATTGCAACATTGAATGACTATGCAATGTTGTCTGGTCAGAATCCCAGCTTTTTCAATTAGGTGGACTTGAAAAGATTATATGAGTTAAGATATGAATCCCGATAACAACATGTTATTTACTACGTTGATGGTGGTTCTGACACTCTAGGTGTTAAGCTGGGATGCCATGATGGCAAGTCGACAAGATTCAGGAGTGCATATGGAGTCTTTTATGATATAAACGGGTTTCACTGCAGACACATTACATCTGTTTATGCACTCGCGGCTCCTTATGGTGATGGTATGTTCGATGAGGATAACGAAGTTCCCATCGTCAGTAGACACACAGAATTTGCGCCGTGCAGTTTGTAGTAAAATAATATAACTGTCCTTGAAGGACTACTGTTTTCGTTTGGCGATTTTGCGTCGGAAACATTAAAAGTCTGAATCACTTTTCAAACTGTTGCCACCAAATCTTGCAGGGCTGTATTATATTTAAAGAAATTAAATAATGAAGAATCTGCATAAATGTATGTATATTTCTCCAAATCTGCATAAATGTATGTATATTTTTTCCTTAGTATTTTTTTTTTAATTTTTTGAAACTTTAATGGTAAACTTTTCGAGATATTAGATTGAGTCACAGATCTTAATGCTGCAGTTTTAATCCCCTTCTTTAGCTCAAAATAACATTTGCTGAATGTTCACGGTAATAATAATAAAAATAATATTAATAATAAACGGATATCTTCGCAGACCATTCATTCAACAACAATCCGTATCATTTTTAGCGGTTTTTTACACCTGTGATCTGAATTATAAACTCTACACGTACCTTCATCAGAGATTCTAGCTCTTGGCGATATTCATCTGCAAAACGGCTTTAAAATGATAAAATCCTTCAATTGCATGCCAAAGCTAGCATCAATTGTCCTATTTCCCATATGTTTTTCTCTGGGATTCCCGAGTAAATTCCTCTCAGAAGAGCATCAGCTGGCTGTCTGATTAATTCTGGACACATTACTCTTCCTTGCTTAGTCCAGAAAGAATGCTGAATAGAAGAATCGGAAATGTATTAAAAAATAAAGAAAAAGAAATATTTTGCTAGGAAAGGATAGAGAGCATTCAACGTAAAACAAGGGCTACAGTCTAAACAGTTAACATCCATAATGCAAGACTGCTTTTATCGTACCTAGAATGTTTTAAGCCAAGTTGGCGGCATCATTGACTATTCAGGAGCTAGTCGCTGCTCAAAAAACTGAGATGTATTGGCAGAGATTGTGGGGTTGTCGTCAGTGTTTGGCGACTGTAGCGCACGCACCATCGCCAAATTTTAATATTTCGCGTTCGCGCCCTTTAGGAAAATCGTCATTTTTTAGGATATTCTAAAATAAGCAATTGATGGTTTCTTGCATTAAAAATTTTAGACGGTTTCATACTTACCTCAGTTCTTTCTATATAATATAAATGAATATTTTCGGGTAAAGCATTATAAACAAAATTTCAGCCGTAAATTTATATTATTATTTTTAAACGGTTATAGATTTATATCGTAGTGAATGTTGCCTACATAATAGGGATTAATATTTTTTACGTAATATGGATTATCACGTGAAACAATAAATAATTTCAGAAAAAGATTTACGCTAAGATTAATATTTTAATTGCGTTCCGATTTTTTTATTAAGATTAATGTTTTCTGTATAATATGGATTAATATTTTCACACGGGACATTGTAGGCTAAACAATTAATATTTTCAGGAAACGATTTATATTAAGATTAGTATATCCGGGCCATTTCAGATTTATAGCAAGATTACTTTTTATTTTATAAATTAAAAAAAAAAGCAATTAATATTTTCAAATGGTTACTGGTTTATATTAAGATTAATGTTTTCTGCGTAATATGGATTATATTTCGGGTGGAGCATAAACAATTAGTATTTTAAGAAAAATATTTATCAAAAGCTTCATATTTTCACGCGCTTTCAGATTTATATTTAGAATAATATTTTCCATATGTGACTTATCTCACTTGTCTGACAGTAACATCAGAATAAGCCCACGAAATTCATCGTGGCAAGGAGTGCAAGATTACGCCTGTCGTTGGCAACAGCCTTGAGCACCACACAGGTGACAGTACAACTTTGCTCAGTTCCGCCCCCAATTTTGACGGAGAGCACCCCCCGGGGGGGACGGGTCCACTCTTGCCTTACCACTAATCTTTCAAAAGGACTTTTTGGCTCGCCGCTTATTTAGAGTGCCGCCATTCCGCACAGATATTATACATTTACAAACATTTATGCCTTATAGATTAATGTTTTCAAGTGGGACATTATAATGTAAAATATTTTCAGAAAAAGATTTGAATTTAATATTTTTAGGCTGTTTCGGTGGACATTAGCCGTTTTTAGGGCTTTCGCCTCTACTAAGGTAGCTTAGTAGCTACAAAATAGTAGTTAAAAGCTACTACTTTTTAGGCTTTCATCTTTACTGAGAGGGCAGACAGTTTACATCCTGCTTCTCCGGGATTCGAACACGGGTTCTTCGGTGTCGCAGTTGGCTTCCCTGACCCTTATACGGTCTGGGCGGCGGGACGTTGTATTGAAAACAAGTAATATTGTAAGGGGAACGTTTGACTGCAGGGCGGAGGAATGGAACACTCCTGCAATTGAACGTTCGCCTTAATGTGGAAGATTTGAACACAGTGGCATTTCCATTGTGAATATGAATCCCCTGAACATAAAAAATCCTTATTGAAGACAATAGCACTTTTAGAAATAAAAATACCTAAATTACTTTCTGTTGCTATGCAAATGCTAAAAATAATAGGGTGATTACTATAATTTTCTAAGTGTCATATTGAAACTCGTGCAGTATTCAAATATTCCAAATAGTGAAAACTTCAGCTTCAGCTCAATTTTTTTTTAAATTTATTTATTTATTTATTTATTTATTTTTTGTTATGGTATTAGAATTCTGCACTCTTAAGTCTGTTTCATTTGCACTCTATGCAGACGAAACATCAACAGTAATTTTATTAATTTTGGAAAGACAGAAATTTAGTTGGAAATTTGTATTAATTTATAAATATAATAATTTAATCATACTAACTATAAATATGCTGATACTTATTATATATAAATATTAATAACAATAAACATTAATGATCATTCTTATTAAAAACAAAGAGTTTATTTGTTGGAAAAAAATATCGAACTATTCCTAAGATTTTTTATTAATTATAAACACATTTAAAAGTCAACTTTGGGATGCTTAAAACGTCGTTAAGGGAATCGTCGCAAAAAGGTTACGTTACGTTACAATACCATGCATTCATCATTCACGCAACTTGGCGAATGTTTCTATTGTTCAAAATATGAGTTCTTTTTTCATTTATCTCCGGATGGCGTCGCAAATATTCAATTCTAAGAGAATTGCCGTTCGGCAAATCATAAAACGTTTCATTTATCATTTAAATTTAATCGATCTATAATCATTTAAGAAATTGAATGATTGAAAACAATAAACATCAATTTAAATCTTTAATTTACTGTTCCTTAAAAACGGTTTTAGCGTAGTCTTTCCAAAAATTTTGGGCTGTTACGTTACGTTACTCTGTCGTGCATTTAGCATCCATGCAACATAACATATATTGCTATGCGCAGAATGCAAGATCTTTATTTTTCTTGAGATATGGGAAATAACCAGTTTTCAGAACCTGTCAGTTGAAGCGACGAAAGTTTTCTAATTTATCTTTCTAATTGTAACTGCTTAACAAACTGTGCGACTGAAGAAGGGTGAATTTCTGTCTTAATAATTTAAAACTTTGGTTAATTATAAGCTATTTGAAATAATTTAAAGTACATGCAATTTATAATATACCTGACGGATGATTTTTATGAATATTTGTAGTATTATTGTAGTTAATGAGATATTTCTAAAGCTATGTAAATATTTCTAACGCTTAAGATATTTCTAACATACCTCGATACAAAATCGTCTGCTTTTGTTCAATTCATTTTGATCAGGAATTATGGGAAAAGACTATAAAATACTTTATGAATAATTTTGCGCAATAATTCTACCACTACTATGTAAATTTTTATGCTCATTTTATAAATAATATCCTCTCCTTTCTCCCCTAGAATTCTTTATCATAACAAAGTACATCAAGCAATTTTAGCAAATGGATCAAGTTACAGTTACATTTCTGTAAAAATGGAATTTTACTGAATTTTGCTGAGAAGGAATAATCTGATGAAGCGTTAATACATTTCTTACCACATCGCCCACAAGGAAGATATCTCGCCAAATCTGCACTCGTGGCACAATTGCAGATGGTTGCGGATTTATCCGAAGAAAATGTTTTCAATTTCGAACATCGTTTACGTCCGCGCTATTTCTTGTACCCCTTCCTGCCTCTCCACACCACTTCTAGATTAAGCGGTTCGAAAGGAAATCAAAAATCGTCCATCTGTGTACCAAAAAAACTGTCTTTTTTTTTCTTTCCCGCCAAAACAGAACGCAGTATTTTGCAACATGCTTGAAGAGATGCTTGTCCAGATTCTATTATCAACTGAGTGTTATACATAACAGCTGACTGAAGGGAAAACAGTTGATACCCTCAGAGAAACGGTTTGAAATTTCTCAAACAGAAAGGTTTTAGAATACAGAAAGAGTTATATTTAGAATCCTAGTTCGTGGTATTTTACAAAACTGTTGTAAACAGTGAAGAAGGGCTATCAGAAAGTGCTTGAGGAACCGATTATGTCACGTCGTCGCGTTTTTCAAATGTTCACATTTAGCATCTCGGGTATAGAATTTATACGAATTATTCCATTCGTAGTTTCCAAAGTATTTCAGAAGGAAGAACTGTGATTAAAACATTCTGGGTTTTCCTTCATGCACTCAATCGTAAAACATATCTAACATAGCAACAGCGATCATTTAGTTGCTGGAAATTTCATTGCAAAGCAGATTCCAATTTGTAGGAAAACAAAATAGTAATTCTCCTCCTCCTCATTCCAAAAAGTGTAGTAAACTCGTTATTCATTGGCACACAGACGATTTTTCTGCAAATGGAAAAATGTAAATAAATTAGAAACTTACTTTATTATTAATATTTATGATGCAAATGTTTAAAATTTATCTGTTAACATCATAAATTACATCGGTTACATTATAAAACTATATTTTTTTTTCTGAATCTAAAGTATATTAAAAAATTATAAAATGTACATTTTTATTCTAAATTATCAATTAGGTAGATTACTGACAGAAAATGAAGATATAAATTATTCAGAAATACATATATTACTTTTAAATGATTCAGCTTATTAAACAATGCATTGCTTCAATTTAAAAGACGAAATAAAGGCTTTATGCGGCGAAAAATGGCACTTTTCCCAGGCTGCCTTGAGGCCGAATTGTTCATCTCTTACAATGTGGAATAACCTCACAAACCTGAAAATTTGCTAACCTGTGTGAAGGATTAATGCTATGGTAACATACAGTAACGAAAAGAAAAATAAGAGGACTATGATCGTTTCTAATATTAAAATTAAAAACATTTAAAAAAGTAATGTCTAAAGTTAAAACTTAATAGTTTTTCATCATAATTTCTCATTCTTAAACCGAAATAAAACTCCGTATTTTAATGAATATTATTAAATTAAAAAAAGAAAATAGATAGATGGAGAGGAAAAGGAAACTAAACAGATATTTAAACGATGACGTTCCGTTAAAAATTCATAACCTTCTCATAGTTATTTATTATATACATATCCAAATAAAATATTAAAATGAAGCTAACTTGCATTGAATTTTTAAAAATTAAAGGGTTTTCGAAACTTTTCTGTGATACTTCAGATTTTTTAAAACCTTTCGGGTTATAAAATAGGAACACTATTTTAACAAAATGATTAACTTAAAATATAAATTAATGCATTAAAATTAAAATAGTTAACGAATAAAATGACGCAATCAAACATTCGCTTATTACAAAGGATCAGAATGTTAAGTTCCAATCTCTTGGTATCAGTACTCCTTGCGCCATCTAGTAAGCAGTTTAAGAAACGTAAATTATGCGACACTTCATTTAATTTCTCGACCGACTGAACATCTAAACAAACGATTTTTGTTTAATTTCTTAAAGTTACAGCAATGAATTAATTAATCTTTACAACTAACAGAAAATTGCTACTTGAGAGTAATTTGGTATTACTGAACAAGAAGATTTGTATTTTATTTTTGAATTTGTTTGACGTTTAAAACTGCTTGTAAGTGAAACTAAGTTATAAAAAAAGTATTGTACGAATAAAATTTTCGATTCGTTGATAAATTTGGAAGTTTTGTTCTTAATCTAAAACTAAATAAAAAGCCAAAATTTTATTCTGGTACAGGAAAATAAGCGCCAAATAATTTTCGACAGAAAGCTGTAACCATTTCGAAATAATTTTCAATGTTTGGGGAATAAAAAGATTTTAAAGTGTGTCATTCTTCGTTTATTGTAATAACCAATTTTAGTAATATAGTTCTTACGTTTAGAAAAACCTGTGTTCTTACGTTTAGAAAAACTTATTCTGTTTATTACCTGTGTCCCATAATAATAGAAGCAAGTAAATATTTAAACGGGAATGAGTGGCGAATACAATTATTTTTTTAGCCCAAAAAATCAAAACCAACGTTTTATGACATCTGCTTATGTTTTGGCACATCTTTCAATTTTTAGGTTAACCTCATTTTTCATCTCATAACGACGATTCATATCATTTTTCATCATTTTTAGGTTATTACGAATTATAATTATTTTTCGAATTTAATCCGCTGATCGAAATCAGTTGCTTTATTTCAGTTGAATGTAAAAGTCAGATCTAAATAAATAAATAAATAAATAAATAAATAAGATAAATAAATAAAAATACATAAATAAAATAAATAAATAAAAAATATATAAGAGAGTTTTCAAGCAAAGATCGAATTGCAATTGTCCAGTTCTTGATGCATCCAAAGAAAAACGAAAAGTTGCAGAAAGGTGCAATTATATTAGCTGCAAAACAATTAAGGTGCAACAAAAAGAACATATCAAGAACTTGGAACCGTGCTTCCAAAAATAATTGACCATATCAAGAAGTTGGAAACGTATTTCTGAAGATAATTCTTAAGATGAATATGCTAATGTTGATTCTTTGAAAAAACAAAACTGTGGACGTAAATGCGAAGATTATGGAGAAAGACTTGGATATAGTCCTCTTAGCAGAAGATGCTCCACAGAAGCAAAAAACATACCCTTTGATAATTTTTCTTCCGAAATACTGGGCCTTACTTTTGTTACTTCCACAAATTCCCCTGGAAGCAATAAAAAACGATGGCTAAAATAAATTTTAGCATATAGGGAAAACTAAGCTTTTACAGCCAAAGGATCCTACCTGCAAGTTCAAAATACGGTAGCGAAATGATTGAAAAATCCTAAAACTATCTGAACACTCGAATTAAAATTTAGGAGCAATATTCTTAATTTATTGCTTAATATTTTTTTTATAATAAACGTTACGTTTTATATTTAGTTTCTTATGGGACAGAGTCAGAATTACATTCAAAATAAGGTGTTGACAAAGTATGTTGTCTTGCGGGCAATATCAAATTAACGCATATGTCTTTCTAGGAAAAAATGTATTGCACGTGTTGTCCTAAACTGAAAAAAAAAAAAAAAAAAAAGGCAAGCTTTTTCCTTTATCCACTTTATGCAAATAAAAAAGAATGCCCCTATAATAATTTGGTGGCAGCAGGTAGAAGTGATTTTCTTGTGTGTTTCTTGTTTTTCTACGACCAACGGCTGCGAAATGAAGGCTGGGTAAGGGCCTTTGTGAACATCGTGTATAATGGTAAGTTGAGAAAATTAGCTATGAAAATAACTCACAATTCTTTTAAATTAAATTATTTTAAAATAAACATTTGCTTTTAACGATCAAAAATAATTTTTAGACTCCTAGATTATGATAAAAAATAAGAATTCCCTCTTCGAATAAGAGATTAATGTTTTAAGAACAGTTATAACATCGAGAGTTCCAGACAAGTCCTCTTATCGATATCTTAAACCTGACAGATCATGGGTGTCCGTAGGCAAATTTCCTCACCCCGCCCCGACCGAAATCGTGTAAATGTTTTTTTATTTTTTATTGATACATATATTTATTTAATACGTGCTCCCCGTTAGGCAGTACACGACAAGGGATGAAAGCCCCAGGGAGGCATTCTAAAGGAAATTAGCTCATATCCATGTTACACAATAGAAAACCACGAAAACACCCACCGTCAATGGAACTCGAACCTCGGACAGAACTACTAGTGTTCAGCGGTTTTTACCGCTCGCCTGCGTGTATACGAGCCAGTTTCCCTTAGAAAGTCCTCCACGAAGGCATCCCTCCCTTTAGGCAGATAGCCCTCGTGTGCTTTGCCATAATTGAATAACCTAACCTTACCGCTCGCCTGCTAATGGGCCAATTGCTGCATATAGTGTAATAGTAGTATTTTGTATTGGTGTAATATGACATTTTGCAATCTACTTATGAGTCACCTATTAAATAATCAAATAAAGTTTTGCTGATGCAATTATTCGTTTCCAGTTTTTGCCACCTCCCGGGAAATATTTGCGGGTGCCCTTATTCCAGACAGACAAAAAAAACCACTTGCTGCGCTGCTGGTACGCGACATTATTTTGTGAGACCAACTTAACCAATTCCAATAACCACTATCAAAGCGTTACGCATTCTATCTCGATATGATTTCTTTCGAAAACCCATTACACTTGATGGTGGCAACCCTACAGAACTTGGAACGAAATGGGAGGGACCGACGAGCCTGCGGGCACGAGGCAGACGATGGCACACTCACCACGCACAAAAAGAGCAGCCTGGATAAAACAGAAGAAAGTTCGTAAGAAGAAAGACCCAGAGAAAAGGCGGAAGAAAAACAATACCAATAAAAAAAGGGAACGAATGAATTAAATAAAAGAAAGAAAGGAATCATCGAGATCGCAATGAGAACCAACAATTAGCGGCATTCGTCTAACATGAGCAGAGCAATGAGATATCACGGATCGAGGAGTAAGCAAAACGTGTAATTAATGAATAGGCTGCAAATAACAGCCGCGTTCTCTTTGCCATGCGCGCACAATGTTCTGGCTTCTAATTGTTATATATTGCTGCCATTTCGTGGTCAAAACCGCAGGGAATTTCGGGAGGGGTCATTTGCAAATTGCAGACCTCTCGTCCTGGTCGAAGTTGGACGATCGTACATCTTTTTCACGTACGCAGCTACGCTTGTAAATTTGGCCATCACGACTTTGTCCCTTAGGGCTTTGATTTACTTCTAAAGAAGACTGAAATATGTTTATATATTACTGGAAGACGCTCTTATAACGTAGTGCCATCATAAAGCTGCCTTTGTCATACTGTAAGTCGGTCGCTGTTCGAAAACATAGAAACTTTCATAAGGGTGCCCCGGTGAATCGTTATGAAGATCAGTCTTCAGCTTGTAAAAACAACCTTCATTAAGATGCACGCAAATTCGTGCCGGAACAGCACTTTGCAAGTAGAAATATCATTTACTTTCTCAATGAGAGCAGCAAAGTAAAACATAAAATTGTATAGCGGTACGCAAACATAACAGTGACTACACTTTCATGAAGATTACTTTTTACAAATTGGAAAGAGATCTTAATGACGGCACGTTCCATTTCCATTCCATTTTCCTCTATATACTGGACACAGCCTGCATGATTTTGCGGGTTTTTTGCCAGTTGTCATCAGACATGGGATCCTGAAAGTAAAATACATTTTAAGGTGTCCTAGGGACAAGATGTGATCTTTTAAAGAGAATGACTACATTCCCACTGAACAGGTAAGTCATCGTGGAGAGGAGATTTTACAATTTCATTATTTAATATGAAGGAAGGTTCTCGATTAAATTAAAATATATACATAAATACATAAACAGTTCAAAATATAATGAGAGTCCAATTTGGAGGTCACGTGATGATTTACAGTCTTTTCATCGGTATAGTCATTTGATAAGCAATTTGAGTAAATTACAAAATAACTCATATCAGAAGCTACGATTTTTCATTTTTTGATGAAAAGTTTAAATTCCAGTTGCACTACATGGAGAAAATCCTTGATTAAATAAAAATATGTACACTGCAGGGGAGGGGGAAAGGGGGGACAATTCTATAGCTCCCGTTCTACTGGGCCGATTGACGAAATCAAATTGCGTTTCTCATGTCTCGAAAGCGCGACATAGGATATATATTAGGTTTATATATAGCATTGTTCTAACATAGGTATTTTGACAGAAAATGGGTTTTTTTTTAAATAACACACCAATTTTTTTCCATATTGCGATTCTACGACTCATATTATGCCTAAATATTAAATTTTGTAAAATTTGATGCGAAATTTACGGAGAAATTCAAAAATTTAACTTGGCGAATTTTTTTCAGTTTGCGCCAAGAATAAATTCACTTGGCGAACTTCTTAATACATGCAACCTATTTTCCTATCCCTTCCATTGTGCAGGAGCGGGAAAAAAGTCACATCGTTTCTACCCTTTTCACATCGTGGATGAGTGGAAAAAAAGTCACTTCGTTCCTACTTTCAAATTTTAACAAAGTGCGTAAACCACATTTTCCTTATTATAGCTTTCAACAAAAATCCCAAATTTCAAAACGCGCCAATATAGTATAAATGCACGTATCTCTTCGTAAATTTTGAATAAAAAGCTCTAATTTTTTTGCAGGTATGCCTAGAAATACATTTACTTTAAGATGATTGTAAAAATTTTATAGGTTATAATTCAAAATTTTCCCCCTAAAATTTATAAAAATTATTTAAAAATACAAATTTTAAAAATAAATCATAAAAATGGATGAATTTTATTTGGAGTGAACCTAAATTTCGAACTGTGAAACAAGGAATCAAATAAGTGTAGTAAAAAAAGAGATTAATAAATACATACCAAAGTGAATTAACACAGACGAGCTAAAATTTTGACAGCTAATTTTTTAAAAACTACTCGTGCGATTTTTACAAAACTTGGCAGTTTGGCATAATTTGAGTCGTAGAATCGAAATATTAACACGTCATATCAGAAAAAGGCGAACGGGAACCAGGCGAACGGGTTGGCTGCATGGGAATTTTCGTGGTTTTCCTCCACGTGTAGCATATATACGAGCTTGTTTTCTGTAGAAAGTCATTTACGAAGGTATCCCTTCCCCCTTAGGCAGGTAACTCTTGTGTGTTTTGCCGTAAAATAAATCCATCGCAATTCCGTCATGAAAATAAGAGAAGTGGAAACTGGGAGTTTTTGAAAGAAACGCTTTGCTTAGAGTCTAAAAGTGTTATAATCATATCAGAACCTCTCAATGACGATGGTCCGTCATAAAAGTGCTAGTACCTTTATGTACATTGGGGGAGAAATGGGGGACAGTTCTATATCTCTTATTCTACTGGATCGATTGACAACGTTCAACTTGCGTTTTTAACGTCTCGAAAGCGCGACTTAAGGTATGTATTAGATTTATAGCATTGTTCTAGCATAGGTATTTTTATACAAAATCGTCCTTTTCAGGAATGACATGCCAATTTTTTTTTTGTATATTTCGATTCTACGATTCAAATTATGCCAAACTGCCAAGTTTTGTAAAAATCGCAAGAATAGGTTTTAAAAAATTAGCTCTCTAAACTTTAGCTCCTCAATGTTAATTGAATTTGATATATATTTATTAATATCGCTTTTTTTATTTATTTTTATTTGTTTATCAAATGCCTGGCCATTGCCCATCAGGTCATTAGACGAAGAGCTCTCCAATATTTCTTTACCATGCAGTCCAAAGTCTTAACTGCAGAGCACGCGTTCAGATGAGCAGCGTCCATGACTTGTCCAGAATCACACAAAGCACATTTTTTTTTTATTAAACTTACTTCATTCTCTTTTCCAGAATTCGAAATCTAGGCTTAATTCAAAAATGATTCGCACATTTTTTTATGATTTATTTTTAAATATTTTTTTTATAAATTTTTCGAAAGTATTTTTGTGTTATAATCTCAATTTTTAACATCGTCTTAAAATAGATGTATTTCTAGGCACACCTGGGAAAAATTAGGGTTTTTTATTCAAAATTTCGTAAGATATACATGAAATTACATATTGGCGCTTTTTGAAATTTAGAATATATATTATAAGCGATAATAATGCCAAATGTTGTTTACGCTCTTCGTTAAAATTATTTTAGAGTATGAACGATAACTTTTTTTTCGCTCGTGTACAATGAACAAAAGGGAAAGAAAAATTGGTTGTTATAAATTAAGAAGTTCGCCAAATGAATTATTCTTGGCGCAAATTGAAAAAATGCGCCAAGATAATTTTTCTAATTTCTCCGCAAATTTCTCCCCAAAAATTACAAAATTTAATATTTAGACATAATCTGAGTCATAGAATCGAAGTATGGAAAACAAATACCATGCCATTTCAGAAAAAGTCCGATTTTGTGTCAAAATATATGTATTAGAACAATGCTATATATAAATCTAATATATATCCTAAGTCGCGCTTTCGAGACATGAAAAACGCAATTTGAATTTCGTCAATCGGCCCAGTAGAAAGGGAGATATAAAAGTGTCTCCCCTCCTTTTTTTTTTGCACAGTGTACATATATACACAGGCATAAGAATATTCAAAGTCCAATTGGAGGTCACGTGATGTTTCCTTTTCATTGGCTTTGGCAACAAAATAAAAGATTGAGTAAAATATAAAAACTCTTATTAAGAGCTATGATTTCTCATATTTCAAAGAGCAATGAGGGTCCATAATAGCACATTTAAAAGTAGATTTCTTGATTAAATGGAAGAAATTGCTATATACATACATACACAGGCATGAGAATTTTCAGAGTCCAATTGGAGTGTCACGTGATTTGGGTGCAGTCATTCCATTGGCCCGGCAAGTTTATGCCGGGACAACCTTATGAAGACTTCCGACTTTTCAAGCAATGCCAGACATGCGTACACCTGCTGGCCTTTTTATGACCGAGGAACGTTATGAAGCGGTCCACTCTCGGGTGTAGGTGTAATAATTTCTTATACTGTAACCAGGAAGTCTGGAAAAGATAAAAAGTGAAAACTGTCTCGAGCAAAAAACATTTTCTGTAGTGAATCCCTTTTCATCGAGTATGTATCGGTTTCGAATTTGGATTATTACGTACATAAGATGTTCAGTTCTTGAAATTTAAAGTTCCTGACGCATTTAAAAAGTAAATTCTTACATTGCGGAGCGATTTCCATTTTTGAAAACGATAATTACGTCGAGACTTGGATTATTTTTTCCACAATTCTGCACATCTGCATTCTAAATTTCACTTCGAATTTTCTAAGAGATAATTTCCTTTATAGTATTACGAATTTTGTAGATATGTAGATAATTTTAGTGAAATTATATGTGAAACTGTAGCACATTTTTTTGTATAGTCTAGCATGAAAATGTAGAGACAACGCTCTGCCGAAAAAATAAGAATACAGGAACAAGTCTATTTAACATTGAGTATGGTTGTTTCACTGAATCCCCAACATGGCGACTAATTTTTGTTATTACACTTGATGAAAAGGTGCCAAAATTAGTCAAACTTGGCGACCATTTGGCGACATTTTGGTCCGGTCCCTATATAACTGTAATGGGTATTGCATTGAATAACTGTAATTAATCCTTGTATGCAACTGTAACTGCATCCGACCCTTAGATGTAACTTTAACCGTATATGTCCTCCAGTAATTTCGAAAAATGGAATTTACCAGAGATTTTTCGACAGCCGGATGAAAACTATATAAGACCGGAGAAAGCATCTGCTGTCTCTTGTTAGTTCAGAACTAAATTCGGAGTACTGAAATATCAGAGATAGTTTCGCCTTGTAGAAGAGTTTTGCATTGCGTTGTGTTTAGCATTTTTAGTAGTTTGATGTTTATTACTGATTAGAACCTATGATAGTGTGAAGAACTGCAGGAGTACTTTTGTGGAAAGCTCCAGAACTGTGAAGTGTTACTTTCGGCAAAATAAATTTTATCAAGCTATCATCAATTCTGTTTGCATTCAGTCTGCTACGAACCCGTAGTATCGACACAGTATTCTCTATAATTTAATTAAGTTATAATATATGAAAGATTCTCTCCAGAACTTACAATTTTACTTTTCCCTTTGTTAGACTTTCTTATTTCTCAAAAAAGTTGGCTCTTTTCCTTCACTTAAAAGTGTCAGCCTTAGTATTAGGATGGATATACTATAACCGTACAATTTAATTTTAATTGTTTAAAATTAAATTGGTTCTTAAATTCTGTAAACAGAATTATTTTCATTTTTGAATTATATTTATTTTTGCTTTGTATTTGGTTGGTCTTTAGCCTTTTTAGGTAATTTTTTTGCAATTGTATCCAATTGTTTGTACTATATGAGTGCGAAGGCATGTAGGCAAAAGAACTGAATTTTATAGACTTTTAAAATAAATTCTATTTGAAAAGAAAGTTGGATTAATTTAAAGCGGTTTAAAGTCTCAGGAAATTCACTGGAACGAAACATGTTTTTCGTCACTCATTGATCAACTTGGTTTTAAGGCTTCAAAACACTTTTCCGTTGACAAGTTCTGTTTGAAGCATTAAACAAAGGAGATTATTTTTTAAAAAATTTTATTGTTTTGGTTTTAATATGTACAAATTTCCCTTTTTTTCTTTTTTAGTCCAAAGGGGCTTTGTCCCTGAAAGACTATTGCGATTTTGCGTCGAATCACTAGAAGCGTTGTATCATTTTTCAAACTGTTGCCACCAAATATTGCAGCTCTGTGTTATATTTGAAGAAATTAAATAATGAAGAATCTGCATAAATGTATGTATATTTCTCCAAATGTGATAAAACAACGGTACCCAGAGCCATCCAATTTTGAATAACGTACGTTTCCACCCGAATATGCGAATCTGGAAGCCCAAATTTAGAATTTGTTTTATTATCTATTTCATATTCTACGATAGTGTGAAGTTCCGCGAAAAATTTTAACGAATTTGTGATAACTCAAACGATTTAAAAGTGAGCAATAGCAATACTCTAAGGGGGAAAAAGAACTTTTTATCTCCAGCGCGCGGAACTGTGCATCAGAAATTCTAAAGATAGACTCATTTTTAAATTATTTTGCGATATTGCTGTTGAACTGAATTTTATGGTTTATGTGCGAAGGACATGATATTTAATAAATGAAGGTAACGCACAAAATGTTAAAAAAACGCCCCTTTGGATGTAATTTAAAATCTGAAACCTTTCAGATTTTTTTTTTTTTAAATATTTTGTTCTTCTTTGAAGTGTGCACTTTTTATTACAGTTTTGTAATTTTTTTTAATTTGTGCTTTACTAGTTTATGTTGTAACAACGGCATTTTCTTTTCCGTTCCGATTTTCGTGAATTTGATATATGTATTAGTGTATAGATTAAAATGCATTAATATTTAATATATATTGCATAAAATTTTTTAATTGTGGTAATGCTTGTTTAAAAGTTTTGGTTTTAACAATTTAAAAAAAAATTCTTTGTTGCATTTGAAATTTTTTAATTATGAATTTCAATTTTCGTCTTTGTGAAAAATTAGTTCTAGATGTCTTACTTTATGTCCTTACTGATATATACATATGCATCATGAATTAAAATTCCAAATACACATCTTTCTCATTTTACTTTTTTGACGGTATCTTAAAAGATATATAAATAGTATTTTATAATCTTTTAGGCCTAGAGCCTAAAATTGCTTCATAATTGGCCCTTCGAAACGGAGAAAATAATTAATAAATGACCAAATAAAGAAATAAAAATATGCGTTTTTTAAGCTGATAAGAAATCCAAAATGATATCTATCCTTCTTACTCGTTAAATAATTAAGAATTAATTTGTGGATAGGATGAGAAATCAAAAACTAAGCAGTTCGTTATTTATTAATTAAATTACTTCTAAAAACAGGTATTTAAAAAAAATAAATCGGTCACGAGCCAGCCAGGATTCGAACCTGGAATCTCCTGATCCGTAGTCAGGCGCGTTATCCGTTGCGCCACTGGCCCACAGTCACACTATCAAGATAATTATACAAAGCCACACACGGAAGGTCGGTTGCTAAGCTACTCTAAGCTTGAGTAATTCACACGCGCTCACAGTATTAAATGATAGGACAGTGAATTGTTTTCGAGAAATTTTAAGCATAGCCAAGATACGAAAATTCCGTCCTCGTGGCTGGCCACAACGCAGACGATATTTGAGCTTGAAGTTAAGTTATACGAATGACATTTGCGCGCGGTATTTTTTTAGAATTTATTCTTATTCACAACGAAAAATACTTTTTTTTTCTACACAATTTTTTGGGAGAGCACTTCCGCAAAGCGCCCGTTGGCGCTTCGGCAAAGAACCCGTTCGCGCCGTTGCAGTCGACAAGCTCACCAATTTTGTTTTATTTTATTCACTAAAGTATTTTATTACTTCACTTTCGTTTTCGTTAAGTGAAATGGTATTCTCTTTACTTAAGATACAAGATTCTAACTTAAACTGAGTTTGTGTTTTTCTTGCTTTGGGGAAGTGCCAGAATTTTCGGGTGACTATTAATACGCGAAAATACCAGGCATATTTATATTTTATTTTAAAAAAATTGTTTTGTTATTATGAAATATATAAAGCTTTTTACGTTTTAAACATTAATTCATAAGTTAAAGTAAAATAACTCGCCGAACAAATATTAGTTTCGAAGTCAAACAGCAAAAATCAGTGTTATATTTGTATATTTTTACAGGACTAGTTTCGATGGTTTTTACCGAATCATCAACCTCAGCTGCCAAAGCGCAAATGAACGAGATAAGATATAGTGATAAGATAAGAATGGCTGGACAGGAGTTAAGCTACTGGCGCCATCTATTGATGAAACAAGAAAACTAAAGCATAATTTCCTTAAAACTTGAAGGTAAAGATGGATTGGAATTAGGGTCATTAACTAGAATAGAAAGGTTTTTTTGAATGTGAAACGCCTCTAGAAAATCTAATTCACCAACGGAAGATTTTTTTTTGAATAATTTTGGCTGCAGAAAATTTGAAAGTGTGATTTTTGGAACAACAATATAGATAGGACTTCTGAGTTTCCATTTTCATTCTGTGTTTCCATTTCGTAGACTTCTGTGTACTTCATTCTGTGGACTTCTTTCATTTCTGTAGACTTCTGTGTTTCCACTCTGTCCTTCTACTTTTCACATTCAAAAAAAATTTCTGTTTTAGTTAATGATCCTAATTCCAATCCATCTTTACCTTCAGGCTTTAAGGAACATATGTTTTAGTTTTCTTGTTTCATCAATAGATGGCGCCAATGGCTTAATTTCTGTCCAGCTATTTTTATCTTATCTTATCACTATATCTTATCTCGTTCATCTGCGCTTTGGCAGCTGAGGATGATGGTTCGGCAAAACCATCGACATTAGTCCTGTGAAAATATGCAAATATAACGCTGATTTTTGTTGTTTGACTTCAAAATTAATATTAATCCAATAGTCGCGAAATCCTTCTAAAGCGTGTAAACATGCTTTATACCCGCAGAATTCACCGTTAAATAAAGGTATGCTAGAATAATTCAACTTTGTATAAGTAAATAAATTTTCAGAATAAAAAAAAATGTGTTAAATATTGTATTGAAATCGTAAATACGTAAGTGTAAAAAATTCCAGGAAAATCGGATCGGTAGAAATGGATCAAAAATTAATTTCGAGATTTGAAATAGTAATCTTAAAAATTAAGCTAGTTTTCAAATTCCAATCCCAGATTCTTCTTTCTAGCAATGCCCGCATTTTATTAACTTAGATAAAAATCAGTTCTCCTGTAGAAGTAACAGACACGATTTTTGCTATGGGAATTGTCATTAATTCCGTGCAAGAATAATACTTAAAAATTTTCAGATTCCTGACTTAAATTAATCACCACTGACATTTGCAATACATGTTTACTCGAATTTCCTAAAGTACATGTATAGCTGTACTTTCTAAATTCCATAAGTTAAGAATAATTTACTATTAAGATTACGAAACGTCCTGATAGACACAGAGCTGTTGCTGCTAACTATTGAATCATTAAGCCCAGGTTCGGATTTCGAAGAACGTTTTTAGATGTTTGTAAGTGTACAGCGTCTGTGTGGCATGGGGCACATAAAATGCTAGCGAATCGAAAGTTCTGTAAGGAAAATCGGTGTTAGGAGAAGAAGGGTGGGAGACCCTCGGATCCGTCCCCCGGGGATGTGGACACAGCATTGGGTTGGAACCTGCATGCCTGGCACATAACGTTGCGTGTTAAACAGCAGTGACTGTTACTTGATTTGTATGACAGAATAGCGGCGTGCTGTGTCGCTGACAAGTAATGTTGTAGGGTAATAAGTGTGTTGCGTGGTTAACCAAATGGATTGAAATCCTCAAGCTGTAATACAAATATTTGTAAGGAAAATGATTAAGAAGGAATCAATAGACGACATGGCTGCAAATTACATTCACAAGAACATTGGACGAGAGTTAGTCTGTTAGAGTAATAAGAATGTGCGCTAACTATGTCTGAAAATGCTGGACATTATTAAGTGCTTGAAACGAACTCTTCCGACAGGTGGTACTATGGAACACAAAGTGGCACTAATTCGCCAACATACATACATACATCGAATTCGAGAAGGTAACTTGGGGTTCCTAGTTCACTACTGTCAATGCTCAAAGGCGCATCTATCTCGATGGAGATCCCCACGCACAATAACACTTATTTAAATACACTTGTATTTTGTTGTTGTACCACTTCAAATGCCTCTTCCACTTAGAATGGATATTACTGATTTGTTGGTTAGTTGATTAAGACAAACACATAAGGGTTATCTACCCAAACGGGAAAGGCATTCGCCGAGAAATTTCTGAAGGAAAATTATTCTGATTCATGTTGTGCATGGAGGAAAATCTAAACCTAAACCTACAGATGGTTCGTGTTACCTAACTTATTGCAGTGCTCATATCCATGAATCTAGCTTTGTCATTATCTGCTCGCGGTGATCACATCAGCTTTGTTCTGCACATTTTTCTTTTCCCTTCTCATTTACTATGCAACTTTAGAAAAGAGTGCGATATTTCTATAAGCACTGAAATGCCTCATACGTTATACACTAAATGTTATATAATAGACGGTACAGTATAGTTCTATAGTAAACGCGGTTTAATATGATCACGGCTAATGTTAGCATTCGGATATTATTACCGATTTTCCGAAGTTCAGCCTTTTTTATACGAAAACATGGAAAATAGTACATCGCTTATTGTGATCAAACTATTATAGAATAAATTTTTTAAACTTTTTGAGCCATTAGGTTTTTTTTTTTTTTTTGAAGCAGGAGACATGAAAAATGAGCAATGCCCTCGCCGGGACTCGAACCTGGACCTCTCGAATACGCACCGAGTGAGCTACCGTTACACCACGAAGGCATGCTGGAGGAAGAAAGAAAATACCTTATAAACTAAAGTGGCCAAATAAAAGATAAATTCGCTAAATTAAATTAGGTCAGGTTACTTGAATGCGGCAAAGCTACCTACCTAAGGAGAGGTACGTCTTCATGAAGGACTTTCTGATGGAAGCTGGCTGGTGTTCACATTGCACAAGGTGAGCCAAATTAAGTTAAAACAGATTATGGAAACTGACAAGTGACAGAGAAATGTCGCCAAACAGCTTAGTTTCGATTTTCAACCATATAAAATCAGACAAAAATGCAGCCTTAGTTTTGCGTAGATTTTGAATAGATTTTGAGGGCGATTAGACACAAGTCTTTCTTCTTCTAGAGCGGAAGCGGAAAATATTCCGTAGATTTTTTTTTCTTTCTTTTGAAAGAAAATATTTCTTAAAAACACCTATGACAAACTAAGTTTGCGGTTTTTTTTGGGGGGGGTGCTTAATTTAAAATTTTTATATTGGTATGTTCTCTTCCAATGAATGCCTTCCAGATATTAAGATTAGAGGTATAGCTTCG
This sequence comes from Stegodyphus mimosarum, assembly GCA_000611955.2. Lineage (NCBI taxonomy): Eukaryota > Metazoa > Arthropoda > Arachnida > Araneae > Eresidae > Stegodyphus > Stegodyphus mimosarum. The sequence continues at coordinate 434,615 of KK113470.1, forward strand.
GTCAAATAATTTCCAGAAACGTTACAAAGGTTCATAAATGAACTTTTACACTAAACACGTTATGAACAAGAGTTCGTAAACTTCTGCGTTTTCCTAACTGAATGCTGTGAAAACATGTTGTTATATGTTTCTGTTTACTTTTATATCGAATTAATTAAATTCCATTTGTTACGTTAATGGATATTTCTTCTCATCCTTCAATTGTTGTTTTTAGAAAGGTTTAATTATTGTTGTCTCGTAATCATGCGAACGACAGCTGAACCAGTGGTTTGCGTTGCCCAACATTTTCCTCCCACTCTTATTTTCTTTCAACGTGTTTTGCTTCATGAAGAGAACGCGAATGATGACTAACTTGAACTATATGAAGTGGAGAAAATAAATACTGTACGGTGACGACGACATGTGTTACGATGGCAAACTGGGAGAGCTGGCAAGCTATTTTAAAGGACAGAGAAAGTTGTTTTTGTCATCGTATGCTTGTGGAGTTCATTAAGTTTTATGGTGATTCTTGTTAAGAATTGCGATACCTTTCCTTAAGTGTAAATGAAGACTTCCTATGGGGAGGATGCTTTTGTAGAGGATTTTTTCCTGATTTTCTTTGCAAAATAAATTTTATAAATAGGGAGTAGAAAGCTTTTCCCTATTTATGATACTTGCAAAGAAAATCAGGCAAATCTGTTATTACAAGCTTGTTCAGATGCCAAGTGTAAAACTCACAGATATTTGCCAAATTTCTGCTATTTTAGCTTCTCAGTCAAAAGAAGGTCTAGAATCTCCTATATTTTCCAACAATTTATATTTATAAACTGTCTAAAGACATAAGAAAAAATTCTCATGTCTAACTAAGAATTGATATCTCTATATATTACAAGCCTACAACCATCATTATGCTTACATCTGGACTTTATACAAGATTTTCGACGATCAGTTTTCAGTACTAATTTCAGAATTTTGAATAAAATGAAACTCAATGCACTAACTTCTCAATGATTCCTTTAATAACTATCTTATTACATTATATAATTTTCCAAAACCTTATGGGATTCATCTTTTGTTTAATGAATTGCAATATCTTATTACTGAATCTCATTACTAGATTTTCAACTTAGTAATATTTTTGTATACTTCCATTTTAACTAGTGATATATCAGGTTACTTCCATGGATGTATGCCAGGCGATATATTTTAGGTGTCCAAAAAAGTTCGAGTCATAGTTTTCAGTGAGAAATAACGACCTAGTAACTTCATGCAAATACATTTTATTCAGCAGAATAATCTCCTTTAGCTTCAGTTACATGTTTCTAACGAGTTACAAGCTCAGTAACCTCGCATTTGTAAAAGTTCTTGTCCCTAGAGCCACAAAATCATCCTATACTCTTCATGACATCATCTCGGTTTCGGAACTGCTGCTCACGCAAATGGCTATCCATGTCCCAAACCAGGTCATACTTAGATGAAAAAATGTTCGGAGAGTAATTTGAATGAGGTAAATTTCCCAACCAATTGTGTCGATCACTTCCTTGGTTGTTTTTGGCTTATGTGGTCTGACGTTCTCTTGAAGAATGATCACTCCTTTGCCCTTGATGAGTACTGGTTGTTTCCGATGCAGTGCATTTGCAACCTTTTGGAGCTTGAGTCGCACACCTCGGCTAGGACGGTTTTATCGTTATCTAGTAAGTCAAAGTGCACAGTACCAGCGATGACCCACAAACACAAATAGTACCTTCTGTTGAAGAATATTTGGCTTGGTGGCAAATGCTGCAGAACTAGCGGTTGACCAATAATGCTTTCTTTTGCGGTTGCTATGTAAGACTCATTTCTCGTCCCATGCCAATACCTGATGCGAGAATGGGGCTTTCCTGTGGCGTGACAACAATGAAGAGAAAATGGTGACCCGCTGGAGTTTGTTTTCTTGGGCCTTAAACGTGAGGAACCACTTATTGAGATTCCATGTCAAGGTTCTGCAGATGCAGTCAAATAGTTTCTTCCGCCCCGCCCAGACGGCATAGTGGCTCTGACTGCGGTACCGAAGAGCTTGGGATCGAATCCCAGAGAAGGCATGGGTGAAAATTGTCTGTTTCTTCATAAGGAGGCAACCATGGCCCATTTATTATGTGCCTCATAATAAAGTGACCATCGCTTCCGGTCTTAGTAATAACCAATGCCTACAATGGCTTGTTCCCGCCATTAGAAAAAAAAAGGTTTCCTCTGACAATCCACATCCGTGTGCACGTTCTTTATAATTCTAATGTAGATTATGCTCGATGTTCTCCTTCAGTAGGGTTTCGTCGATAGTGGATGGATGTTCACTTCGAGGCTTATCCTGGAGGCTCTCGTCTCCCGATGCAAATCCACTGAACCATTTTCACGTTGTGCTCTCATCTCCCGATGCAAATCCACTGAACCATTTTCACGTTGTGCTCTCACTTGCTGATGACTCTCTAAACGCGGAGCGTATTTTCTGACAGATTCTGCAACGTTGCTGGCTAGCTTGAATTCCTAAAGTAAGCATGGTCGTAAATCATCCTTCGAAACTGACATGCTCGCTTCAGAATTTTAGTTCGTATAGAAATATTTTCGACACGACCGACCCGCCTCACAACTCTGCACTAACTGACGGTTAACAGGAATATGAACATCTGAAGTCATCCCAACATCTTCCGTTTGAATTTTACTTTTCGCTCCAGCGAAACTAATTTTTTTGGATATCTGATAGGAAGAAAGAGATTTTACAGCAAAAGCGTATTTTCTCTGTTCTCGAATTTCGCCTATTTATTAAAATGAAATTTTTACTGGTTTTTTTTTTTCTTTCTTTTTTTTTTTCTTTCTTTTTTTTTATTTTCACTCGAATTTCGCCTATTTATTAAAATAAAATTTTTACTGGTTTTTTTTCTTTTTCTTTCTTTTTTTTTTATTTTCACTCGAATTTCGCCTATTTATTAAAATGAAATTTTTACTGGTTTTTTTTTCTTTTTCTTTCTTTTTTTTTTTATTTTCACTCGAATTTCGCCTATTTATTAAAATGAAAGTTTTACTGGTTTTTTTTTTTCTTTTCCTTTTTCTTTTTTTTTGGCTAAAAAAAATCTATTTCAGCATCAAAACCTACATCATTAAATTTAGTTGAAATAATTTTGTTAGTCTACATTAGAATAACTTAAAAAAAACGAGAATTTTCTACTTGAATTATAGAAAATGAAACCTTTAGCGAATTTTATTAACCAAAAAATAAATAAGTAAATAATAAAAAAGAAATATATAATGAACAAAAAAATCTACTGGAGGATTAGATTTGCTAGAAGCGTTCCTAAAAGTCTTTTGTTTTGGGTTAATTATTTAAAGTTTAATACTTCTTCACCGTCAGTTTTTGAAGAATTGTTTCTTAGTTGCCTTTTGTTCACCTTTCCATTAATAAATGACGTGAAATTTCGCTAGGTTGAAAATTACCGAATTTCTCTCTGTTGTTCTCAACTGGATGTGTTTTCTTTCACTATTTCATTCTGTAGCTGAAGGAGGAGGTTCTGTTTAAACTTCGAAACTATAGTCCTGAAAATTTAGTCATGTTACGCCAGTTCCTATTTCTTATTATTAGTTTTTTTTTTTAATATTTAGTTCTTTGGCATGTTTCTTTGTTACATATATCTCTCGAGTTTTTTCGCTCTTTCAAGTTTCAAGTTTATGAAAATAACCGCAGTAGGTCTTACAATGTACAATCCTCAGATATAGAGGCTTTATTATTTTTTGAGTTATGCCGGCAAAAGAAAACTACAATAAAGATTAGTATTAAATATTAAATTACTTCTGCTGGAGCTCCCAAACCAGCATCAGTGTTTTGATCATACTTTTAAATTTTTTATTTGGCCAAACCTGTTTAAAAAGCGTGCTTAATGAATGAAATAAATTTCTTATATTTCAACGTTTGTCAAATACTCTTTTCATCCAATAACTGTTAACTATTTAATGCCTCGAAGCGATGTTGTTTTCAGCTAGCGTATTTCATGTCCTGGCAAAGTGGCAAGTGTTGCCATTCGGGAGAAACACTTGGCGCAAGCATCGCGCTCAAGCGATTCAGTAATATAAATGCACAACTACGCCTTAAAAAATGTGTCTTTTTTAACTTTTTAAAACTTAATTTTTATTTTATTATTAAATAAGGTTGAAAATCAATGCGGGGTGTTAATTTACGATGAAATAATTCACAGCAGTTTTTTTTTTTTTTTTAAAGTATTTTGCTTTGCCAATTCGAACAGCTCATTTTAAATGTAAGATTTTAACATTCTGTATTTTTAACTTCTGGGAGACATATTCTTGAACTAATAGGCCTAACATAACTTCAAGTTAATTTAAATATTAAATTGTAATCTGCGTAACAAGATTTGACTGCAATTTCTTTTTTAATCTTATGATTTTTACTTTTATTTAACTTTATTTTTTAAATGTTTAATTATTTATTTATTTTTTATTTTTTGGAATTTTAGTAGTGTTCAAAATATTAAACACTTCC
>KK113470.1:439211-460814 GCA_000611955.2 Stegodyphus mimosarum
AAAAAAATTAAATTGAGTTAAATTAATGAAATTAATTTTTTAAATTTCAGTTGAGAACGGCATGTATTGATTTTATTACGATAATAATAATAGCAGTAGTAAAAATAAGCAGTAAAAAAAGAATGAAATAAACGGATTTCTCCGCAATCTATTCAGAAATAATACTTTAGATTGTAGAGACATTAGGTTATTAAGAAGCAAGAGAGGTGAAAAATAAGTAACGCCTTCGCCGGGAATCGAACCACGGACCTCTCGGTTACGCGTCGAGCATGCAGACCACTACACCACGAAGGCATGCGAAGAAGGCGGGAGAAATACCTTATATACTCCCCCTTTTAAAGGGCGACTGGGATTTTGGGGACCTAATCGCCAAATCGCGGTGGTGGAGAATCATCATCCACCACCTTTTTAGTTCGGGCGCCAGTGTAGAGACATTAGGTTATTAAGAAGCAAGAGAGGTGAAAAATAAGCAACGCCTTCGCCGGAAATCGGACCTCTCGGTTACGCGTCGAGCATGCAGACCACTACACCACGAAGGCATGCGAAGAAGGCGGGAGAAATGCCTTATAAGATTAGAAAAAATTAATATTAGATTAAAAAATTAAATTTATATTAAAAATTTTTAGATTAGAAATCTCAGTTTTTTATTTCTAGTTTAGCTGTGTATCAGATTCTCTAAGGCATTGGCCTACCAGAGGCCAAGCGGTAAAGACAGTGAACACAGGTGGTTCGAGTCCTGCGAACGGGCTGGCTGCATGGGCGTTTTTGTGGTTTTTCTCCATGTGTAAAGTGTATACGAGCCAGTTTCCCTTAAAGATTCCTCCAGGACGGCATCTCTACCCTTAGGCAGGTAGCCCTCGACGCTTTGCCGTAATCAAAATAAACCAAGCCAAACCAATCTTTAAGGCACTGCTTTTGAAACCGCTACGAAACATTTTAAGCTAGCTTACTAATTTAAAGTCAAGGATGAGGGTGTCTAAGAATAATTTGTAATATTAACATTTAATGAAAAGCCAAAGTATAAAAATTTTATCAGCCATTTCTTTAAGAATCTCTGAAGTTGGTTCTACCAGAAATTGCTGCGAAACTGAGAGAAATAGTTAGCGTCATTGTAAACAAGACAGGCATAAATGACAATCTACAAAGCACCTGCACAAATAGGGTGGAAACTACGAACAAGGCAATTTAGCTTGTATACAAAATGACATTAAGTTTCCGTTCAAGGTCTTGTTTTCTGTAGGCATTATATTATCTGTGACTTCTTTAATCATTGCCTGTATTCTAGAAGTGAATTTTTTAAATCAGTTTCTTTAGAGTTGCCAGCTGATAATTAACGACAATGATTCCAATCATGTCTCAGTTTTTTTTTTAAAACGTCATTTACTTGAAAAAGATAATTTAAAGGAGTTTTTTGTTTGCATTATTGCAGCCGATATCGGGACGCCTACATAAAAATGCCCCATCACAAAGATTCTGGCACCTTTGTGCAAGGTTGAATGGTTAAAACCGCTGAATACCGGTAGTTTGAATCGCATTCAAATCCTAGTGAATGTGTTGGCTGCATAGGCGTTTTTGTAATTTTCCTCATGTCTAACGTAAGTAGAGTCAATTACCCTTAGAAAGTTCTACACGAAGACATCTCTTCCCTTAGGCAGGTAGCCCTCACGTGTTTTGCCTTAATCAAATAATCCAAACCTTTATGCATGTCTACCAGAATTCAAACAGAGTGTCTGCTCCGATAAAAATGATTGCATCCTTTATGTAGACCAGGTTTTTAACGCGCAGAAAGTAATTTTTAGCCATCTTTATGCCAGGGCTTTACTGTACAAGTAGAATTTTCACTTGCTTTACTAAACAGAGCAGCAAACTAAAACCGTTGTTTCACGCTGCATAAAAGTGCTGGCAACCTTGGGGAATTTCCATTTTTAGAGTTAGAGAAAATTATCTGCATAAGAATAAGATCCCCTACATGTGAGGGCACACTAATGAAACTGTGACTGACTTGTGTAAAGGTGCCGGGATTGTTATGATGGGGTATCGAAAGACTGAGAAATGAAAGGCAATAATACTGTTGCGTTCTTCTAGACATGGAGTGATTGGTGACAACACTCGATGAAGAATCAAAACACAGTTTACTCGTCAGCATTACACATGACAGTTCCAGAGACGCGTTACAGTTGTCGAAAACTTACGATAAACATACTGAAACAATCAGCAACACAGCCTTCAGGCTACAACGGTGAAGACAGCTTCACGGAAAAGCACTAAAGTACAGATCCCGACGCGGTTCAATCGTTCTCAAGTTAATTTCTGAACTTAAAACACTACTACTGAACTCAGCATACTTCTAAATTCAAGATACTCTCTATTCCGCGTACAGGTAGGGTATATGCAGCTTTTGATGGAGCATTTATATATAGCTACCCCTTCCAGAACATTCTCGAGGAAACCGCTAAGATTTCGTTCTAGAATGTTCTCGCTCCGTCTATTGCATATGACCAATTTTGTCGCTAAAAGTCGCCAAATGGGTGATTTGATGTCCAATCTGGCAACCTGTGGGGAAGCTATCTTACCGCAGCTGGGCATTTCGTAAAAATACTATGTATCGTATCGATATATATTTCATCGATGTATATCGTATCGATGTATCGATGTATATTTCATTGATATGCTTCAGTGCTGCCGCGATCTTCCGTTGGGAAGTGTATGCGCCGTAGTGTTCATCGAAACGCGGAGTTTTTAAGGCTCAGAGGCTTAAATGACTAGATTAAAAACATACATCGAATGGGATCGCTAATTTTACCATCCCTTTTCTGCGAGTAAGCACGATCTAACCTCGTCCTTTCAGATAGGGCAGCAAGATCTAGCTGTAGTGCGAGTGAGCCTGATTGCTATACCGGTTAGCGACGCTTACTATTGCAAAGATGGATCCAGCTCCGAATCTCGGTGATGGCTTGGGCGTATTTTAGGAAACTGTGTGGCATAAGAGTACTTAAACTAATAGCCAATTGAAAATTAAGAGGTGAGAGGTATTTGTTTCCGTCCTCCATGATGTTCCTCAGCACAATTCACACACACATTTAGTGCGGTGGGGACTATATTTACAAGACCATTGGCGAAGTTCTGGTTTCTCTCTCACTTCTTCTTGTCCTTTGCACTGGCAGTTAAGTTTGTGATCCTAAAGAACATATGTAACGATCCCGATGGTTCCTATCACACCAGTAGCAAGAGCGTTGTAGACTTTTTGTAACAGTTTACGGTGGGGAAGTCATCTGTCGCTGAGGCTGTAGTTGCAGTTGGCGAGAATCAAATCGCAGAACATTGTTCGTAAGTAGGCACATAAGCACTAAAGTATGCTCTGAGTGTGCAAGTTAAATTCGCTACCTCCTTGGGGGATCACTATAAAGGATTTGATAAAAACTGCAATAATAATCCCGAATTTTTTAATCTAATTATTACTGGTGACGAAGATTGTCGTTTTATTTATAACCTAGAGCCGAAATTGACAACATCTGAATAGATAACAAAAAATTCTCTTTGGGCAGAGAAACTTTGCGTTTAATAGCGTCATTATTTAGCGAAAAATTAGTTCTACAAAGTTAAAAGATATTTCTCATAAATTTCCTTAAAAGAAATTCTGACATTTGAGATTGACTGAATAAAATAATCTGAAATTTTATTCCTAAAATTATAAGACATTTCTTCCGCCTTCTTAGCATGCCTTCGTGGTGTAATGACCAGCACACTCGGCGCGCATTCGAGAAGTTCGAGGTTCGAGTCCGGCGAGGGCATTGCTCATTTTCCGTGTCTTCCTGCTTCGAAATAACCTAATATCTCCACAAAATAAACAAAAAAGGGGCATGTACTGCGAAGTTTTGATTCTAGAGTATTTAAAATTCTTGATTAAACAGTTTTATACTTAATTTTTTTCAGAAAGACCAATTTGAGAGCTAAAAAATCTGAAAGCGTTATGAATTAAAATCGCTTTTAAAAGCTTTCAAAAAATTTGTCCGTTAAGAATAAAATTAAATTTATAGGTAAGATTACAATGTCGCTGAACATCTATAAAGTTTCTCCAGCAATTTTATATCTGAGCAATTATCTTTTGCTGTTTACAAAAAGAATCCCTTTGGAAATTGAAGGACAAATTCGAATATATTTTTTAAAACTTTTAACTGTTATTAAACATAATCTCAAACGCGTTTGACAAAAGTCTTGTCTTATCCATGCTAGTATAGCCCTCCATCAAGTATGAAGGATGGTTAGGGCTAATTTTCTTGTCAACAATTTTAAAATGCGGTAATGATTGATTGATGTCATTTGTTGAAATATCGATTGGGAATAATTATATAATTCTAGTAATGATAATAACTACGTTCTTAATCGCAGTAAACGCTGCTACAATGGTACAAGACGAAAGTAATTTTGGCAGTTGCAGGAAGGAATAAAAATAAGTAAATGAAGTAATAATATTAAAAAAAATAATAATAAAAATAAAAAAAAAAAAATATATGATTGACAGAAAACAACAAAAAAATCTGAAAGATTTCAGATTTTAAATTACGTCCAAAGGCGCGTTTTTTTAACGTTTCGTGTGCTACCTTTTTTTATTAAATATCATGTACTACGTACTCAAACCATAAAATTCAGTTCAAAATCAATATCGCAAAATCATTTTAAAATGAACATATCTTTAGAATTTCCGTAAGTCTCGTGCGCTGGAGATAAAAATGTTTTTCTTTTTCCGTACAGTGTTGCCATTGCTCGCTTTGAAATCATTTAGTTTGTTAATCAGAAATTCGTTGAAATGTTACAAAACATAAAATCGATAATAAAGCAAATTTCAAATTCAAAATTAGGGCTTCCAGATGCCCATATTCGCAGTAGGATTACGTCATTCAAAATTCGATGGCTCTAGGTTTTATCACAATGCGAGAAACATGCATACATTTATGCAGATTTTTCATTTTTTAAAATTTAATGCAGAGCGATAACATTTAGTGGCAACAATTTGAAAAGTGAAACGGGCATTCAGAGTGATTCAACGCAAAATCGCAAAACGAAAGTAATAGTCCTTCGGGACTAAATCCCTTTGGACTAATAATTCACATTGTAAGCCTCGAGCAAAATTTTACAAATTAAAAGTGGGAAAATATGTATGCATATATGCGACGAAAATTTTGAGTCTGTCGTGGATGATGATGATGATGAAGACTGTAATAAACGGTGCCAGTCACATGGCCGATTGATGCCCTTCTTCATTCTTTGAATAAGTTCTTGAAATGTACTTAATAAACTAGCTAAAGACACGTGCTCTGTGTTTCGTAATGATTAGCGTGCATTCACATATTCGCAGCATTAAAGCAAGGATGAAGAAAAAGGCAGATAAGATATTAGCTGGACAGGAAGCGCATTACAGAACGAGGTAGCGTGGCCGAGCGGTCTAAGGCGCTGGTTTAAGGCACCAGTCTCTCCGGAGGCGTGGGTTCGAATCCCACCGCTGCCAGGTATCTTTAGTTTATTTTGCCAAATTTTTACATTACATTTTATATATCACACACACATATACATCAACTTACATATCATTTAGACTTACGCACGCACACATATATATATAATCATAAGAATTAAAGGTGAATACTCCTGTTAAAGTATTAGTATTTCAAAGTAAAATAAAGCCAATAAAGAAAACTAAGAATTACAATTTGAAATCCACATAAATTCCAGTTTACAAAGTTGTAAGATTTAAAGGAAGATAGAAAAATAAAAATTAAATTAAAGGTAAAATAAAAATAAAAGTTTTTGAAAAATTTTAAAAGTACATGAAAAAGGTTTTTAAAAGTACTTGAAACATTAAAAGGAAAAGCGGCAAATGGAAAAATTGCTCTACAAGCAATTGGCTAATAGTAGTGGAAATGCATAAAACTGCGATGTAAAATTTACAAATAATAATTATAATCATATGAAGGAAATTGCCTAAAAATGAACAATTGAAAACGTGGCGAAACAATACTGACTCTTCAGGAGGAATTAGCTTATTTCACACGCTTTTTAACTATTCAAACATTGGGTTTCGTCCTTGCTATGCATATGCAAATTAAAAATAAAAATAATAATTAAAAAAAATTTAAAGGTTTCAAATTTTAAATTATGATCAAAGGGGCGTTTATTAACATTTTGCGTGTTACCTTTATTTATTAAATATCATGTTCTTTGCACTTAAACTATAAAACTCAGTTAAAGAACAATATCGCAAAATAATTTTAAACTGAGCATATCTTTAGAATTTCCTATTCACAGTCTCACGAGCTGGAGTTAAAAATGTTTTTTCTGTGCAACGTTGCCATTGCTCGCTTTGAAATCCTCGAGTTTGTTAATCAAAAATTCGTGAAAGTTTTACAAAATATGAAATCGATAATAAAGCTAATTCCAAATTTCAAATTTGGACTTCCAGATGCCCATATTCGCAGGATTACGTCATTCAAAATTCGATGGCTCTAGGTACCGTCGTTTTATCACAATGTGAGAAACATACATACATTTATGCACATTCTTCATTATTTAATTTCTTTAATACAGGGCTGCAATATTTGGTGGCAACAGTTTGAAAAGTGAACCGACATTTAATGTTTCCGGCGCAAAATCGCAAAACGAAAACAATAGTCCTTCAGGAGCAAAGCCCCTTTGGACTAAAATTTATATGTAGATATTTAATTCCCCAAATTTAGCTAACGCATATGCATATCAGGAATTCCTCTACACGATGCAAATAAATTAAAAATTATTTGGAACATCATATAAAATGAAAGTAACTATTTATGACACATCAACCTGAACTGCGTTATTTTAAAATTAATTCGCATCATGGTTTCTTACGTAACCCTGCAATGCAAACACCTATCCAGTCACATATCAAGATTTCTATTAAAGAAGAGAAATTTTTGACTCTCCCACACTTCTTCTGGCTGCGCAGTCACTTTGCTTGCTTGTTCGGCTGCTGTTGACGCGTTCCGGATAACTTTTCTCTGCCATCCATTTTATATCTTAAGCCCCTCCGTGTGGATGAGCCATCCCACTTATGCTGCTAATCGGGTCGGAGCTTTTCCACAGAGCTGGTCACTCGCTTTGTCCATACGTTGGAAATGGTCAGTATGGGGAAGATTAGCTGCCTTCTCAATGACTTAACTGCCGTTTCTACTGTGGTCCGTGTTGGATCAAGAGGGACTGTAAGGGGCCTCGGGCTATGTGATCATTACATATTAAATAATCAAAGTCATCTTCTGGAATTTCGTCCGCTTTGAAAGACTTACAGGCATCACGCCAGTTGACAGCCCTTACAGGCAGACTTACAGGCAATCCTAGCCAGTTGGCGTTAACTTGTGTATGGGCCACTCGATGGCCTGCCTCTGAGCCTTCTCTCTGTGTGATGTTCTCTCTGTACATCTGTATCTCTGTTCTCTCTGTATATCTTAAGATGTAAGCTTCCGAAAACTGCGGATTCATATTGCGTCCGTTAAGATGGGTGAATCAGATCATGCATGTAAAGCATTGTGTTATACAGCAGTAAAGTTATGCTGAATCTACGCCTACATCTGCCTGCAATTGTTCTACAGAATAAACCTCTCCTGTCTATTACAGCTGCTATCTCTAATCCATTACAGCTGTATCTCCCAAATCTATTACACACACACACACACACACACATGTATACATAAGTATATGTGTGTGAGTGTAAATATAATAATTTATAAGTTAACATGAAACAAAAAATTGCAGTCATAGTCAACTGGATGCATTTTATTTCTAGATAATTCTTATCATATACAGTTTACGCACGTAGTTTAGCAACGTGTTGGCAGGTGCAACAAGCGAGAGCAAGAATGGAACGTGTCCAAGATAAAAGTTTGGTGCAGAATGATCCCGGGGGTCGACATAGAGAACTCTGCTAAGCTAGGATTTATACCTAGGCAGTCTCGGCCACGGGAGTATACAAATTATGAACCTAGCGGTTCTGAAGGCCTCGGAAAGATCCCTTATTGGCCAGCCCATGGGTCTGGCACGTCTTAAAGCAGTTGGCTTTAGTAGCCCGGGAGGTAGCGCAGCGTGTTTTTTGGGTAATGTTCCTCTGCGACGGGCGGCCCGTGCGACTGGTAGATAGCAAATTGGCAACCAGTGGCGTCCTGGGGTCCTAGTTACCCCAGGTGCGTTGGCGCCGATAACTCTAAGGTTCTAGGACATGGGTTGAACTCCTGGACCTAGTTCGGCAGGAGGGGGTAAGGACCCTAAATGTCGTTAAGTTGACGGAAAGGAGAATGCCCAATATCTTATCTTATCTTATCATGACAAGTTAATTTTTAGTTTCAGTTCCTAAGTTTGAAATATCTATTGCTGAAGACTTTTGTGAGTGTCTGCATCATACGTGCTTTATAAGAATCATGCGAGAAACATTCATTTTAAAATGAAGCTATTTAGAGAGGTTTACTATAATCAGTTACTATTTTTAGAATGAAAAAGGAAAATAACCAGGCTAAATTGAAGAGTTTAGAAGCTATTTAAAATTAAAGTTAAAATTTTAGAATGAAAAAGGAAAATGACTAGGCTAAATTGAAGAGTTTAGAAGCTATTTAAAATTAAAGTTAAAATTTTGATTGACACATTTTTATCTTACATATATTTGTAATCAAGAGACAATGATTAAATTAAAAAAGGAGGCTAACAATGTAACAGGAAGTACGTACATTAAAAACGTAATAATTCAATAAAATAATAAAAATAATAAAAACAAAAAATATAGCAAATAGTGAAACTAACACAGAAAATTGTTGAAAATTATTTGGTCTTTTTCAAGGAGCAGACGAAGAATTTCCAACCGAGCCACGTTTCTGAATTATATCTGGACAATTATAAATTCTTGAAATAATTCAAAAGAGAGCACCAAATAAAAAAATAATTTAATTAAAGTTCATTAAGAGTGCAACAGAGTAAAAATTAAAAAAAAAAAGAATTCTTAATCAACCATCAGAATATAATCTGCTTCAACGTGACCCTAAAACAAAAGTGCTGAAAAAATGGACAGTAATAAATAAGAATTCTCGAAGTAAGAAACCTGAAAACTATCAGGTAAATTAAAAGAAATGTGATGAATATATATATATAGAGAGAGAGAGAGACTGATAAATATAGATATAAATTCCACATCTGATCAAGAATTGATCTCTTTACAGATGTACCTGGTGAACATGACGGTAGCAGAATTAGAATCAATGGATGAGAACATTGACATTAGGTTGATTGGATTATTTGGTGAAGGACATGAAAGTCCAGGAGGAAAAATATACCCGGGAGGAGTTTTTAACGGAGACTGGCTGACATTCTTCACATTATGCATGAAGAAAGCTTCAAAAATTTCTGTGCAACCAGTTCGCTGACCGGGATCCGAATCCGAGTCGAACTACACCAGTGTTCAGCTGATTTAACCCCTGGACCATTCGCAGGGCTTAGGAGATTAAGAAATCCAGACCACAATTAAGTAGTGTTATCTCAAACAAGCTGATGTGAAAAGAGTGGCAGACCTCTTCAATGACAATTTCAACTTCAAGATATCTCACAGGACCATTCTGAAGAAGAACGACAAGCAATTGTTCTGTTTTCAACTTCAAGATATCTCACAGGACCATTCTGAAGAAGAACGACAAGCAATTGTTCTGTTTTCAATAGCTTCTTTAAACCTGTTTTCCCCTTATATGAAATGAAAAAAAAATACTGCTGGTAAGTTCCTAGCCCTTCGAATTCTTGTGGCACAGTTTTAGTATTTTGTAATTTTTTTTACAAGGTCTATTACCATGTTTCTCAATTTTGGACGGTTCGGAAAGGATTAAATTAATCTCATATACAACGCATGGAAAATTTGAATGTTGCGTGGGATCCATTGCGCTTATCATCGATAGCTTTATAGTAGAGCTAGGAACATAGGATGAGCGCAGAAACTCAAAAACTGTTTTCTATCCTATGCTAGTGGCAATGCTACATCAGTGTCGATTCTGTACAGGTACCCTATCTCCGAAACATTAATTGAATCAAATTCTTACCTTCTTAATGATGTGTGCTTTTGCTAATTATGGAACTTTTTGTACATTGTACCAATATCGATTATATGCCGGTGTGTGCAGTACAGAATAGAATAGGAAGAAGTGTGCAGAGCACCAGAACTATACCCTGCTAACCATTCTGCTTTTACAGATATAATTCTAACTTGCTTACTATATAAATCCGTCCAAACTTTGACGCAGACCATCTTGATAGACGAAGTTCTTTCACCACTCTTTTCCTATCATTAAACTTCTCAAGAGACTTTCATCTTGTGTCCTTATGCAACACAGACATTTTACATTTATAAACATCCAAGCTCTCTTCTGGATTGAGACGTCAGCCTAATGATACGGCAGCCAACATTGCTAAACATTATAACATCGTGATGATCGGCAACGCCAGCAATACCGTAGCCGAGAATTATATAATTAGTTGTAGGTTATTGTATATATGCATGCATGCAGTCGACACTGACGTCGGCCTGACAGCCGCAAAGGACCGAAACCGGTTTTTCTGTGTCGATCATTTGTTCGCAGAGAAGCTTTTGATTCTATGCAGTCTCCATTCTGCGTCGCATTCGCATCGCAATTTCTTTTTCTGCGACGTTATGATCATGTAGTGGTAATTAGGGAGTTGATCATATGCCTGTGTTGATATTGCGCCGGAGTCTATATGTTGTTATCTGAGAGTAACGCCAAAACAAGTTCACCCATTTTACTATGGCGAGGAGCGCAGGACTGCGTCTATCGTTGGCACGGCCTTGGAGGCGATAGTACGAATTTGCTTAGTTTCGTTCTAGTTTTGAAAAAGAATCCTCCGGCAAACGGATCTAAGGATGTCCCACTACTCTTTCTTTTACCACCGAGCAACTCGAGAGGGCTTTCAACTTCCCATATATTGTAAGTGCCTCTATATTGTAAAGACACTGTACTTTTGCATATAACCAAGCCTTCACCACGATTGGAACCCGGGCCCAAAGATACACTAGCAGCAACGCTAACCACAACACCATTCAGAGCGGCAGAGTCTAGATGCAAGCCTGGGAAACAGCGCCCCGTATAATGAAAGATTCAAGTACAGAAAGTCGTGCTAGAACAGACAGCTTCGTGTTTTTATGCAAACACCACTGTACCTGTAAATCAAGATGCATAAGGTACAATATGTATCCATACGCCTATACTGTTTTTATACTATCTACTTTCATGCTATCTTGTATCAACTTCTTGCTGCAACCTAACCCATTGAAGAAAGGCACAGAAGAAATATAAACTCCCCACACCTGTAAAACGATCAAAAGTTTAAATGCCTTCCATACTCCGCCCTACGTACCACAAATAGCGAAGAATAATAAATAACACCACTCAAAAACCATTCGATACAGAACTGGAAATAAGTGTGGGGAGGGGGCTCTAGTAATTAGAAACTGACCTCAATTTTTCTTTGTTACGAATCTCTGGTTCACGCCCCTTTTTCTAAAAATCGTCTGTGCCGCGTCGATTGGCTTAATTGCTGGTTTCGAGTCACGCATTTCACTCCTGCTCCACCCTTACCTCCCTCCTCTACGCTGGCATACATTAATGGATATAAAAAAGTATCTTTACCTTCCCCAATGTAAGAATACTCCTAAAAACGGATAAGCCCAAACAAAGAAAAGATGGAGAACGAAATAATAAAAAATGACGATAAAATTAAAAATTGCGGGGCAGTTAAGAAGGTAGGGAGAGACGAACGTACTAGCTGATTATTGCTCATCCTTCTGGTAGACTTAATTATATGTTTCAGTTCGAACAAGACAGCGTTAACTTTTCTGTAGCAATGATTCTTGCTCAGGGACCGTACTGGTGCTTTCTGAGGTCTAGTTATATGTAGATCTTTGTCTGAATTATCAAAACTGAAGCATTGTTCTTGGTATTTTGCTATATCTAAATCGATTAATTGAGTAATTCTTTTGATTAACTTGGTTTCTCTGTTTCTTTGAATCAAATCTTGAAATAAACTTTTCAGTATCCTTCTACGGAACAGATTTTCTTGGAAAATTCCCCATATGCGTATTTATTGTAATATTAGGAAATTTTTCAAAATTTGAAATAGTTTATTTTTTAAACATGGTATTGAATTTTTTCACAAATAATTATTTAAAGATCAAACTAATCATCAAATTATCACAGAATTTTAATCCGTACATCAACTGATTGATAGAAGACTAATCTTTCAAAAGAAGGTTTTCTAGGATTTTAGATGTAATTTGCAAATGTTTGCTTTTGGTGGTTTTTTACACTGTTTTATTCAACTGAGTGTTCCTGTTTGTTGGAGTAATATTTTCAAATGAATTTTTGACTTCTAACCAAAATGGCCGAGAGCCTCTGAATATTAGGCTCTGAATTCGGTTCGAGTCCCGGCGAACGGGCTGGCTACATGGGAGTTTTCGTATTTTTCCCATGTGCAACATGGCTATGACCCTGTTTTCCTTAAAATGTCCTTCACGAGACATTCATCCCTTTCCGAGTAATGCCTAATGGTTTGGTTTGGTTTAGTTTAGTTTATTACGGCGAAGCACGCTAGGGCTATCTGCTTAAGAGAAGGAATGCTTTTGTGGAGGACTTTCTAAAGGAAACTGGCTCGTATACACATTGCACATGTGGAAAACCATGAAAACGCTCAGCACGTAATAAATAAATAAACTGAATTTCTTGTATTTGCAGCAAAATAGTATTTCGTAGGGATATTTTCAAAACTCGATACGGGTATTTTTTTTATTTAGTTTTGAATTTTATTCATTATTCCTTGTTTAAATGTTAACGGAAAATTTTTAACGACAGCTTTGCGGTGATAACATAGAATTTTGTATATATATTGTGTCCACAAAAGTCTTAACCACGTCTTTCTTTTCGAGATCGTTGTCATATACTTTCGGGGGCAAGAAAGGTTTTAAATGACGCAAAGATTCGTATTTTGATATTTTTTAAATTTAAAGAAATCGGTTTTGAAAAATTACGAAAACTAACTTTTTTATGCACTTCTTTTGTCCGTATACTTTTATTTAGGAAAAATATTATACTTGTTATAAAAAAATAGCACACGAAATATTTGACTTTAAAAATTTGATCTCGACACCATCTGATAGATTAAAAAGTAGACTTCCGAAGTCGACCTGCTAGCGGTCTCACGATGGGTCATTAAGCAGGACTGAGCTGTTTCTTTACGAATGCATTATTCTTCGCCTCTACAATTGTTAGATTAAAGACAGGTCTGAGTTTAGACTCTTTCTCGGAATTTTAATTTCATTCGCTTTGTAATTTCTTTACATATTAGCTGTTATTTTCATTTATTATCTTAACGATCGTCGATGTTTTAGACATTGCTGAGACTAAAAGGGGAAAAAAAATTTCCTCTTTATACAGGCTACCAATATCGAATTCGGCATAGAAATAAGGAAAATATAATTTACTGAATTTGCATAAACGAAAGAAATAAACACTGCAAGCTTGCACTTAAAACCAGAGTTGAAGCCATTTTAGAAGAGAAATTTACTCTCCTATATGTGTGATACAGTTAATTCTTTAAGTAAAAATAAAATAAAATAAAATGTAGTAAAAGAAGAAAATATTCTGATTTTCGAAACTTATTATAAAGAAGTAGGAAAAATCGAAAAGTCGAAGCTTTGTGATTCCCACAATTTTCACGTGTAAAGCTGCTCTGCACGATTCTTGGAAAAATGCTGAGGCATAGGTCCCAGAAACTACCCGTAGGAAAAATTTAGATTCCAAGCAAGTTATCAGGAATAGATAATAATTTCTGCTTCTTGCTTGTCGATGCTTTAAAAGACGAGGAATTAAAATTTTTTTTTCAAGTTGGATGGGAAGTAATGAAAAATAATAAACTTTTTTTTTCATGGATAGAACTTTTAAATGTTTTTCAACAGTTATCTCGAATTTGCTTTATTCATGCTGACAGTAAAAGCGCCTCCAATTAAACTGTAGAGACATCAGGTTTATTTTTATTTATTTAATTTATTTTTTGAAGCAGAAGATGCGAAAAAGGAGTAATGCTCTCGCTGAGAATCGAACCCTGCCTTTCTCCTATATATGTCGAGTAGGCTTTTAATTGCACCATGAAGGCATGCGGACAGGAGTTACAAAATACCTTATGTACTGTTCTTTTACAGGATGACTGGTGATCAGAGAAGCTAATCGCCAAAACCCGGTGGTGACGAATTACCGTTCACCACCTTTTAGTTCGGGCGCCATTTGTAGACGCATTAGTTTTTTTCTTTTCTTTTTTTTTAATAAAGCAAGAGGCGTGAAAAATATGCAGTGTCCTCCCTGGGACTCGAGCCCTGGACCTCTGGAATACGAGTCGAGTATGCTTCCAATCCCATCACGAAGGCATACAATAAGGAGGAAGAAAATACTTTACAAAACAAATGTTATTTCTGTGCTGTTTTGCTTATTCGCAGATAGACGAAAGCAGATTTGTGAAACATTATCTTGCTTAATTATGTTATTGATTGGGATTGTAAAGAAACTACAGATTTTAAAGAATTGTGTGTTGAGGTTGCAGTTACAGTTATACTAAAAACGTTTTCCATTTATGTAATAAAATGCTGCAATAGGCACCTAAATCAGTGTTTTGGGGGAAATATGCAGGACTTGTTAACGACTACGGACGCAATGAAGAACTAAGATTCTGAATGTGCCTGCCCCTTGCACGTAATAGTCATAGAATATGTCGATAATAGCTGGCTTTCTGTATACAAAAATTCGCCGTCTTACGCAAGTTTAAAAGGATTTTATGATAACTTTGTTGATGAATGGCTTAAAAGGGATATCGTTAAGGTACATATGCGGAATTTCAAAGGAAAAATACTGAGGAGAAATGATATTGCAGATGGATGGTATCATAGATTAAATTCCTTGTAAGAGAAATCCATATTAAAATTATAGGGATGAAACAATTTTTGAAGAACAAAACGATTTTTTGAATTGACCGTTGTTATTTCGATATGGAAGGAAAAAGGGGAAAATAGGTAGTTAAAAAATGAAAAAGTCTAATATATTGCGGTATATATGTGCCAATAATATTCAGATAATTTTCATTGCATTGTTGTCATACTGTGAATTTACGTATTTGTTTTCTATTTGTGCCACATTTTCTTATATAAATGTTTGTTTTATTGAATTGTTGATCTTTCAGTTTTGAGTGTGGAGACGTTAAAATTGTAAGAATAGCTCAAGAAGAATGTAAGATATGAGTGAAAGTACTCCTCGAGCGATTCTTCTCGAAGCTTCCAGAAGCTCATCGGACGCCAAACCCGTGCTTTCGCTGCACTATATAAATACGGTTTCGAGAGACTGGACAAGTTTCAGTTCTTAGTTAGTTGTTATTCAACTCTGGGGCTTAGCGTTAGTTGAATTGTGATTGATAGCTGAGTTTGCTCAGCGATTTTGGCAATTGACGATATGTTTCGTGTGTTCAGAAGGAACTGCTTAGTATCCCAAATTCTCTTTGATCCATTTTCTGTTAATTTATTGCGCTGTTTGCCGTTAATTTTATAATAAATTGTTAATTTCTTCCTGTTTATTTCAAGTTTCTAAGGTATTTTCTTCCTTCTGTCCACATGCCTTCGTGGTGTATTTGGAAGCGCGTTGGACCTGTGTTCGGGGGTCCGGAGCTTGAATCTTGGTGACGGCCATGCCCATTTTTCATGTCACCTGTTTAAAAAAAAAACGCTAATGAATCTACAAGTCATTGTCTAAAAGACATATCAACGAAACTATAGCCGGCAACAAAATTCTGTAGGCGTTTAGTTTAAAATGTATGGAAGTGCTTTAATACCCTTTTCTATTTATAAAAATCTGAACCGATGATAGCTTGATAAAATTTATTTTCCCCAAAGAAACACTGCGCAGTTCTGAAACTTTCCGAAAAGTACTTGGGTAGCTATTCTCAGTATAACAGAGCACAATCCGTAGTTACCACTTCAAACTACTAAGAACGTTACTTACAGCGCAATGCAAAGCTCAACTGAAGAGCGAAGCTCGCACGGAGATCTATCAATACTCCGAAGCTGAACTAAAAACTGAGAACTGATACTTGCTCCGGTCTCATGCAGTTTTCCCCTGGCCATCGAAAAGTTTCCAGTACCTTCCATTTCTCGAGATTATTGGAAGGCAAATACGGTTAAAGTTGCATATAAGGCCCGGATGCGGTTATAGTTACATTTAGCGATTAATTACAGATACTCAATGACGGTACCAGCTACGGTTATACAAGGACCGGACCTAAACAAAGTTTCCTTATTTTTGGCGATAAATATTAGTAGCTAAAACCATCCCCATCTTGGCGATATTTCGCCAGTTTAGCGGGATAGCCATTTACCCTAGCGTTAAATAGACTTCGCCTGTAATCTTATTTTTCAGACAGAGCTTCCCTGTCGTCAGACTCTTCATGTTACATTATGCAAAATTCATAACAATGTTTTTTTGACTTTATGATATTGGAAGCTATCTTTTGGTCCATTGCCAAAATCATAGTAAACTCTTAAAAATCGCTCTCTCCTTTTTTAAGAGCAATGGCCTCATTCATGCAAATATTTTGAGATGAGACATTTTTCGCTTATTTCTTTTGAAAATTCTTTTCTTTATCTAAAGTTTTTTGTCTTTCTCACGTTTCGGTAGGTGCCCAACCACTCCTAATGACTCCCTATAGGAGGGGAGTATAATGAATATTGTTGACTTCGCCGTAAAAGGAATGATTTTGAGAAGTACGCAAATAGAAATAACGGAAAGAAGAAGATTACCGTGTTCTAATCTCTAAGGCATGGGTGACTGCAAGTTTACAGTGTTTTTGTGGCTAAACATACTATCGAGCTACGAAAAGTTTGATTGTAAAGAAAAAGAGCTGGGATATTCTCGGATGAGTCCTCCGGGTTGTTCTTCCTCAAAATTGGGATGAAACTTCTTTTTCGTGAGTGTAATTATGACTTTTTCATGCAGTTTATGGTGTGCAGTGGGCTGCGTTCTTGGTGATGAGACGGCTAAATGACCGATGGGTTTAGGTCATTCCCGACGAATGCTTAAAGTTGTAAGGGTCTGGTCACTTGAATTGAGAGTAATTCTCTTCCCCCTAAAAATGGTTTGCAATATAATGATTGAGAAAGAAATATTTCATTTACTTACATTTAATTTTTGCCTCATTTTAAAATAGCTGCGGATTCGTCTTTGATTACGTTTAGCTCTCAGACGTTTGTAGAGTCATTGTTTCTTTTTTATGCTGGAGAAATGAAAAATGCACATTGCGAAGGAGGAAAAAAAAAGCGCAGTTCTATATCTCCCGTTCTACTGGGCCGATTCACGAAATTCAAACTGCGTTTTTCATGTCTCAAATATCATGTTCAAATGTCTCAAATGTCACTGCGTTTTTCATGTCATGTTCTCATATTGCGTTTGTAAGCGCGATTTAAGATGTATATTAGATTTGTATATAGCATTGCTCTAACATAGGTACTTTCACACAAAGTCGAACGTTTTCTGAAATGACGCGCTACGTTTTTTCCATATTTCGATTCTAAGACTCAAATTATGCCTAAATATTAAATTTTGTATAATTTAGTGAGAAATTTACGGAGAAATTCAAAAATTTATCTTGGCGCAATGTTTTTCAGTTTGCGCCAAGAATAATTTGCTTAGCGAACTTCTTAATTTATAGCTGCCAATTTTCCTTTCCTTTTTTACCTTGTCTACGAGCGGAAAAAGTCATCGTTCATACTTTCAAATAATTTTAATAAAATGCGAAAACCACATTTGGCGTTATTATCGCTTAGAACAAATAGAAATTTTAAAACGCGCCAATATATAAATTCACGTATATCTTCGGAAATTTTGAATGAAAAACTCAAATTTTTTGCAAGTATGCTTAGAAATATAATTACTATAAGATGATGGTAAAACTTTTATAGAGTATAATTCAAAATGTTTTTTGAAAAATTTATAAAAATAATTTAAAAATACAAATTTTAAAATAAATCATAAAAAATGAGCGAATTTTATTTGGAATAAACCTAAATTTCGAAATGTGAAAGGAAGAATCAAAAAAGTTTAATAAAAAAAGAGAGGTTAATAAATATAATACCAAATTCAATTAACATGGAGGATCTAAAATTTTGAGAGCTAATTTTTTAAAAACTACTCCTGCAAAAGTTTAAAAAACTGTAAGTTTCTCACAAAATTTATAAAAATTACTAAAAAATACTAAAAATACAAATTTTAAAAACAGATTAAAAAACTACGAATTTTATTAGGATTGAACCTACATTTTGAACTCTGAATGAAGGAAACGCATAAGTTTAATTAAAAGAAAACGAAATATAAATAAATATATACTAAATTCAATTAACATTGAGGAGTTTTTTTTTAAAAACTATTCGCGCGTTTTTCACAAAACTTGGCACTTTGGTATAATTTGAGTCGCAAAATCGAAATATGGAAAAACATTGGCATGTCATTTCAGAAAACGTCCGGTTTTGTGTACGCCTATATTAATGCCTATATTAAAGCAATGCTATGTATTAATCTAATACATATCCTAAATCACGCTTTCGAGTCATGAAAAACGTAAATTGAATTTTGTCAATCGGCTCAGTAGAACGGGAGATAATAGAACTGTCTTTTTTTTTTTTTCTTTCTGCGCAGTGTGCAATGTTCTCCGCCTGACTCGAACCCTGGACTTCTCAATTATGCGTCGAGTATACTTCCAGTTACACCACGAAGGCATGCGGAAGGAAGGCAGAAAGTACCTTGTAACGTTTCCAAAATTTGTTACCTTCGTAAATTTTGTAGTTTATAGACGACTGAGAAATTCTCTTCCCTTTTTTTTTTTTCCTGCTTTAGATTTCATTAGAAAAAGTAATGAATAAAGAGTTTTTTCGCATACTGTTTGTTCATCCTCGTTTATTAAACTGTTTCCTAGTAAGGTATCAAGTTCAAATTTTGTACACGCACTGCTTCTCAATGCAGTGAAGCGATTTTTTCTCAAAATTCGATTAAAATTTTTGTACACTTCTAAAAAATGCATACATTGAAACGATTTTTTTTGCTCAAATCTTTGTTTAACGAACAAACTAGAAGTCTCAGAAATTTATTGTTTGCACAGTCTGATAGAGCAGAAAAAAATCTTTTATATGAAATTTGCATAATGTCTTCAATATAATTTCTAATTTTATGCCGAATTTTCTAAATTCGCACAATCATTTCGCTCGATGCCTGACGTCTATGATTTAATATTTCAACATTTAAATACGTATTGGTTAAAAAATTACGAAATTTTCACACATTTTTAAATCAAGTTTTCAGTCTCCCAGCGGCCGGGCCTGTTGTAGCTGAACACTGGTAGTTCGGTTCGAGACTCGAATCCTGGCGAACGGCGTAACTGCATAGGCGTTTTCGTGGTTTTCGCTATACGTAACGTGTATATGAGCCAGTTCCCTTTAGAAAGCTCTCCACGAAGGCATCCCTTCCCTTATGTAGTTAGACTCTACTGCTTTGACATAAACAAATAAACCAAACCAAACTACACTTTTCCCCTTTTAAAACACTAATGACTGGGCGATTTAATTTTTTTTTTTCCTTAAAACGAATATTTCTTACATCAAACTTTTTTTCTAAACGAATGAAGACGAAATGTTGCTGGTTCCAAACTCGTGATGCCATTATTTTTCACACTAGTTTTCATGCTTCCTTATGCATTTCTTAGAACGCTCTAAATAAAACTAGCCATTGATTAGCGTTTAAAATGATTTGAAATGAAATCTAAAGCGTTATTAATAACGTTTTATAGTTTACAAGCTTATATATATATATTTCTTAATAATTAATTTTAAAAGCTGATTTACTTAATTTTGTTCTGGTATATAGTATTATATTTTATTAAAGAAATTTAAAACTCTAAAATCCCAAAATGAACCAGTTATAAAGATTTGAAACTGTAAAAGGTTACGGAAGAAACTAATCACGTTCTTTCAAAACAGTAATAGTGAAAAATAACTAGACGACGTTCTAGTATTTTTTTAATATTAGCTTTTTTTATAGACTTTTATTTAACTTATTCGGTCGCCCAGACGGTGTAGTGGTTAGGGGTGCCTGCTGTGTGCTGCCCGGGTTCTAATCCCGGACAAGGCATGGATGTAAATTGTATATTCCTCCCTTCATAGGAGGTAACGGTGGGCGCCTATTAGGAACCTTCATAATAAATGTCCCTTGTTTCGGCCATTTATATGGCGAAAGCCTAAAAATGGCTAGTGCCCGCCGCTAAAAGTAAATATATATATATATATATATATAATATCTTGTTCATAATGTTTGTCATTATGGTCAAAACACTGCTATGCTATTATGGTCATTATGGTTATTATGGTCATTATTGTCATTATGGTCAAAACACTGATTACACTACTCCTTGGAGACATAATGAGCTCTAATTTTGCCCATATACTCACTGTGTTTGCCAATACAATGTGTTAAAAATTTGATTCAGATTTTTTTTTTAATTTAATGTTGAAACAATTTTTTACATATATCTTTGCATAACGCAAAAACTAAAACTCTCCGAATTTTATTGTTTGAACCACTGAATAGACAGGAACAAAATCTTTTAAATGAAATCTTAATGTATTTTCTGATTCTTTTTTTGTCAAAACAGCCGTATTTTTTCGATCACATTATAAGGTATTTCTCCCGCATTCATCGCATGCTTTCGTAGTGGTCAGCACGCTCGACGCGTATTCGAGAGGTCCGTGTTTCAAGTCCCGGCGAGGGCATTGCTCATTTTTCATCTTTCCTGCTTCTAAACACCAAAATATTTCTACACTGACGCTGAACTAAAAAAAGGTGGTGGATGATAATTCTCCACCACCAGGACTTGGCGATTGAGTCCCCTAATCCCCAGTCGCCATTTAAAAGGGGGAGTATATAAGGTATTTCTCCCGCCTTTTTAGCATGCCTTCGTGGTGTAATGGCCAAGCACACTCTGCGCGTATTCGAGAGGTCCGTGGTTCGAGCCCCGGCGAGGGCTTTGCTCGTTTTTCATCTCTCCTGCTTTAAAAAAAATACCTAATGATTCTACAACATGACGTAACAGTATTGTTAGAAATAAAAGGAGGATTCATTGTTGAAAAAAAAAAAAGATTTTTCATTTGAATAGTTTGGAACGTCATTGAGACCAAAAATATGATAATATATTTTTTAAAAGAAAAATTTTTCTTTAGCACTCATGAAATGATTACTGATCTAAAGAAGAAATATAATACAGTTTAACGGGAAAAAGAGTTAAATAAATCTCGTTACAAAATTCATCTGGAGTTTTATATTACGAATAATAAAGGCTTGGACACTTAAATAAAGAAATTTATTAATCGATTTGCACTCTTAAAAGTATAAACCTTTATATTTATAAAATTATCAAAGGCTCCCCGCTCTTTGATTATTCGTGGTCGGTTAGGGTGGAAATATGTATTTAGAG
>KK113470.1:460890-473925 GCA_000611955.2 Stegodyphus mimosarum
CCTGCACCATATATTCCATGGTAAAATGGGCAACTGGATATTTTTGTGATGCTCCCTTTCCTGAGTTCTTGAGAAGTATTCCTGAAATCCTAAGGAGTATTTCCTGAGTTCCTTCTTTGTACTGCCCCTTTTTCTAAACACGGTCTTATTTTTCATTTTTTTATTTTTGAAGTTCTATGCCTGTGTTTATTTTGCTTAATTGTTAATCCAGCTGCGTTCGTGGTAAAATATTTTAGATGAATTTTGTTAAAGAGAATTATTGAATCCCTTGTTTCCATTAAACCATATGTTAAATTCCTTTTCTTCTTTTAGTTTGTAAGATTCCAGTTAAATTAAAGTTTTCTTTTTCTGGCTATTTCTGTACTTGAAATGTGAAGCAACTATTCGCTAAGTTTAACTATATCAATGAGAAGGTCCCCTTTTCTAAGTTTCTAAGGAGCTGTGAAAACGGATCCGGTTGAACTGTGAAAAGAAAGTTTTATTAAACCCGAAAAATTATTTATAGTCGGCACTCCGGGTGCTTACAAAACTAAGCCAATACAATTAGCTCATAAGGTACTTCTCCCACCTTCATAGCATGCCTTCGTGGTGTAGTGGTCAGCACACTCGGCGCGTATTCGAGAGGTCCGTGGTTCGAGTGTCGGCGACGGCATTGCTCATTTTTCATGTCTCCTGCTTTGAAATAACCTAGTATCTCTACAGTGGCGGCCGAACTAAAAAAAGATGGCGGATGATGATTCTCCACCACTAGGACTTGGGAACTGAATCCTCTAATCCCCCAGTCGCTCTTTAAAAGGGGGAGCATATAAGATATTTCTCCCACCTTCCTAGCATATCTTCGTAGTGTCATGGCCAGCACACTCGGCGCATATTCGAGACGTCCGAGTTTCGTGTCTCTACAAGCTGTAATTCAAAATAGAAATATAAAATTAAAATTAAGCTTAAGTTAAAAAAAAATCAGCCGAAGCTGCACAGAGATGATTAACGCGATCTGGCTGTTAGCCTTAACATCGATGTAGATAGACCCGCAATTAATATGCACGGACGTAGCATAGAAAGCTTAAATATCAGCGAAACGAAGTGGCCGAAAGGCAAAACATGCTCTGTCTGAACTAACTAAGACACCAACCTAAGTAGTATCTTTCTACCTTATTTGCGTAACGCTCGAAACTGAATATCATTCTGGCAGAAAATGGAAAGATAAAAAACATAAATAACAGCAAAACTGGTAATTTAAAACCGAACAAGTTGCATATTTTGTGAGTTTTGAGTAAGAAGCTTATTTTATAAAAACTTTTTATTCATTTATCATTTATTATTATTTTTTTCCTTAATTGTTAGGACCATCAGAAACTTCTTTGTACAAGATGCCTGTAAAAACTGAAATTTTATATCTTGTAATTCGACCAAAATTCATGTCATAAAGTCGTCGAAAAGCTTATTTCATTTCGATTTATTTTTGGATCTGGATCCACGCAATAGATACTTAAACGTGCAATCTTCTGCTGCTTAATTTGAGTTTCAAAAAAGGGTAATATAATAAGTTTGAGAAGTAATCACTGTAAAATTAATAAAGACGGGAAATGAAATCAGCATTAGTTTTTCGAGGACAAGCCTTAGCTTTTCTCTTACACTAGATTCTTTTCAGATTTAAAGAACGATAAAATGGAACTGAGTGAAATTTTTTTTTCATCTGACGAACTGGAAATGGACTAGCTTTAAATTTCAAGAAAGTAGTGTCAGCAGAAGCTTAGAAAATTTGAAGAGAAATACTGCACAGCAAGAAGTTAAATAAAGAATGTTGGACCAAAGAATTTCCAGGAATTCCTTAGAAGTTCTTTGACTGAACCCCTTCAGAAGGTAACAAAGAAAATTTTGTCTTCTTTTGTGAGTAGGCAGGCTACATTAGGTTATTTGAAAATGGCAAAAAATGCCAAAAGCAAAATACTCCTCCAGTTGAAAGGTGTTTGGTTTGAGACACCAGGGTACCTGGGTAGAAGCCCTACACCTTGCAGAAAGATTGAAAATTTCGAATGATAAAAGGCAATAACCTAAAAATATACATTATAATTTTTTAAAAATAATTTATAAGTTTATGGTAATAAGTCAAGCTGGGAATCTAAAGCATTACGTTAAGGGAAGATCGGATGGGAAAAAGCTCGAAGCCGTCGAGCTGGTAAACAAGTGAGTGTGTAACTATAAGAAAAAACATGATAAGGTAGTGCAAAACTATTAACGCTCTGAATCCATCAAGCATTACAGCAGGAACACATATTATATTTTAGTAAGTACATAATCAATTGACGCATAAATGCTTACCAAAATTCATTAAAATCACTAATTTGTATTAAGATGTATAAATTACTTATTACTGCATTAAAAAACACATATGAGATTCACACAGAGAAAATTAGTAAGAGTATATTAGAATATGTGCAAGGTACCAAGGATGTCAACATATATCGAAATTGCAGGATACAGTTAACTAAGGAATTGTAGGTGGGAATAATAAGTAGATAACATTGCGAACAAAAAGATAAATACATATAAAGTGCATGCAAACATGGTCTATTAATTACTGGGCACGGCAGATGCCAAAAGCCTCGAAAGTTATTTTTCCACGAGGACGTTTTGAGGAAAACTGGCTCGTTTTCTCTTTACACATGGAAAAACACGAAAATCAATTATGTAGTAGCAGCCAAGCATGCTTTGGGCTCGCTTGGGTTCGAGCCCAAGTGGTCGAGCAATCATCAATCTTACCCCTTCGGCCGCTGGTAGAGACAGAAGGCTAGATAGGGCTAACGGAAACAAGTTACACATTTACAAAATCATATTGTGTTCTATGTTCAATTATGCCTTCTCTGTTTGGGCATTGTCTTGCAAAACCAACCTCAAGCGATTTCAGACTCTGTAGAATTTAATTCTAGGACAAAGAGCCTGCTGCCCATAATAGGAGTAATGCAATCCATGAAATAATGTAAATAGGAATAATAGAATATATGAAATCAGGAATAATGTAATCCATGAATTAATTGGGCATAGCAAATTTCGTGCCTACTCCTACCACATGGCACACATTTTCCACTTGAATCTTAGGAACTCAAACAACAACATGATTCCCATATACAATTATGATTATAATTCTTATAACTAAGTGAAGCGTCTAATTGCCATCTTAAGTAATAATTTATAAATAATTCATTACGTTTCTGTATTTTGTTTCCTGCGACATATAAATTTTGTAACTTTTCTATTTATCTATTTATTTTATTGCTTCTGTATTAACATATTGTATATGTTGCTTAAAATTGTTCCACTTGTTTGTGTAAATATGTGCTTTGATGGTTACTTTAAGAAATTTTACCAGCAATCCAAAGTATCCGTGGAACGGTGTTTGGTACACCAGGGTACTTGAGCGACAAGAATCTACCCCTTGTGAAATAGTTTAAGAGTTGCGAATAGTATGCAGAAATAACCTAAGAGATATGTAAGGTATTTATTTTATAATAAAATTTTTAAAGTGAATAATTAATAATTTAGATTTCATATTTAAGCCAGAAGTTAGGGAATTCTAATTAAAGTATTAAGCGATGTTAAATGAATGCAGGCCAGAAGTCGTCGAGTTGGTGAGCGTGTGGATAAAGGCAAGATTAGGCGAACACTGGTCATTTGAATCCGATAAGTAAGATATAAATACTATGAACGTAAGGGAATAAAAAGAATGAATAGCAGATACAATAAGAGAAGCTTCACAGAAACCGTAACGGCATTATAATAAATATTACATAATACATGCATTCAGTTGGGCCATGGGCCTGTCCATATTTGCTATGTCCTTGTAGTCATAATTGCAAATCTTAATGCCCGGGTTGTTAATCGTTTTTTGTCCCTCATGAAAGCTTTTAGCAAGTTTATAATAATGTGAGCGTAGTTACTCCATATCCAGTTCTTTATGAATTCTATTGTTGCGCATATACCACTCCGCTTTAACTATTTGCCCATGACGGAAAACGGACTTATAAATGAGTAACTTGTTGTCAATTGATAAAACACTGTTTCGAGCAATTAAGGGGTATAGTTTAACTTTACGAACTCGAAACTTTTGGATAATAGATGTAATGTGTGGGGCCCATGTAA
This sequence comes from Stegodyphus mimosarum, assembly GCA_000611955.2. Lineage (NCBI taxonomy): Eukaryota > Metazoa > Arthropoda > Arachnida > Araneae > Eresidae > Stegodyphus > Stegodyphus mimosarum. The sequence goes on from KK113470.1 coordinate 465,028, forward strand.
GAGTTTTGTTGAAGATCACCTTAAGTTAAGGGACCCTTTGGCCCAGTAAGTTTAGCAGCAATTTCATGTCATCAGCTTATCGACAACTGTTAAATTTTACGCGCAAGACAATGCCCATATATTTCATTTAATTCTCAAGTAATTCCTTATCATAAAAAATCATTCGGACTACACAGTATTTTGTAATACCAATCAGTTTCGATGGAGGTTGGACTTCGACTCCGAGTGCTCCCCCGCTAACACCACTTCTACCCCTTACTGTTTGACTAAGAAAGCATTTGGTTGTGACATTTCAGTAATCTACACCAATCATTATTTTCCTAGAATGGCATTCTAAGGATCTAAATGAAACTATTTCAGCTGTTGCTTTCTTTGTATTTCAGTTTACTTTAACATTTGTTACAGTATAAAGGAAATTCTCTCTCCTCCCCCCTCCTCACATACCTTTCTTTGTAATTTTTATCAGTATGGGTTTTTGGGTCTTGCAGAAGGTGAAAATGCTAAAGTTGAAATTGTGCCAATGATTGACATTCTAGACTTAGTTCAAAATTTTGCAAATTTTCAAGAATAGCTGAAGGTCATGCTGAGTGTAGACAAAGGTAAAAAGGCCTATTGTAGTTGTGCCTGGCCAATAAACAGCGTTCTCTTAGGTGCAGGGGCTCCTAAACGAATTTTCCAATCGAAGTTGTTAAGTTGTAGCAAGAGCGTTTTGTGAAGTTAGCATTAGTGAAGACAGCCGTCAGCGAAGAAAGTACTAGGTAAGTTTTATCTCTTAGTATTTATTAAGTTTGCCTCATTATTGATTTAATAATTTGATTTCTCTTAATTTCTTAAATCGATAATAATTTGTCCGATATACGCGCTGCATGTCTAAATGTATATAAAGCTAGAAATTAGAAAGTAAATATTGTTTCGTTTGCTCAGTGTAAAAATTTTAAGTTAATGATTTTTTTCTCTCCACAACCTTATCGTCAGATGGCGCGAGTTTTTCCCAAACGGCAGTATGTATTTCATCCGTTTGGGTTTTTAAGACTTTAAAGAAAATTAATCTAATTAATTAAAATTAGACCTTTTTCTTCTTTTGAAATTTAGGAATTAATGAAGTTTTTAAAGTTTTGAGTTGCCGTGTGCAGTATTCTTCCCAGCGAAAACTTCATATTCATTGGAAATCATTTCATTGCTACTATTTTGTTATTGTTACATAACATTTAAAATGTTATGGATGTATTAATACATAACTACCATTTAAGTATTGCAGATCAAGCTATAATAGCTCTTAGCTGTAACAGCTCCAAGCGCATATATCAAGCAATGAAGTTCTCGTTGTAGAGAATATTGCCGTAGTATCTGAAAACTTTTCCAGCTTGATGAAATCATAAATTAAAAAGTAAATGTAAATTTAAAAAAAATGCTTAAAAGGCAATTTTCTTAAAAAAATTTAGAATTTCATAGGGATGAAATACATACTAGGGAAAAAAGGTTTAATTTATAATTACTTGTATGTTATAGGAAATTATATTACATGCTATAAAATTCAAGTGTGTTTTTGATATCGATGCGCAAAATTTAAGTATTTCTAATAGCTATACATAAAAGGTATCAGAAAGGTAGGTTGTGGGTTTGAATAGCGAAGTACATGCGTACCACGTGCTACTAAAAAAAATTTCGAAATTCCCCAATTGAGAGTATGCGATCCTTAACATCAACTTAAGTAATTACCCAGTGCTAATTTATTTCTAATATTTAATTTAATACATTGGTAGAAAATTTTACGTGGAGTAAAATGAAGTATTTATGGATAATTACAGCGTCTATCATAGCACTCACCATAATGTGACAGAACACTGCTAATTGAGTTTATTTCAAATGAAAGAGCCATAAGAATTCAGAAGGACTCTTTCGAATTCTTTTTTGAATTATTATATTATATTACTATACATTTATCAGTCACGTGGCTTTGCGAGAGTGATCATTGTCAGGAATATAATTCTTTAATTTATTTTCAACACAGACGCACAAATAACTAGTTCTTAAAATGTTGCAATTTAACGGGCATAAGATCTTTAATTTATCATTTCAAGTCTGATTTTATCGCTTAAAAAAAATAAAAATAAAAGTAAAAAAAAATAAAAAGATCTGGAAGTAAATGCATTTCTTAATAACATAATTGACTTCTTTAGTAATATGTCTCGCTGATGTTATTTCGAATATCTTTTAATCGAATATCTAATTAATAATTTTGAACATTTGTAGCATAATTTTAATTAGAAAAAGATGTTTCTGAAATTATGTACTTGAGTACAGAATGAAACTTCCTCCCCCCCCCTAAATACTTGGTTTTCAGGTTTCTTTGATATTTTTCAAATCTCTTTGTGTTTTCGACTGCTAACATTATTTTATAAATAAAGCAGAAATAAAAATATGGGTAAATCACATTATAGGCTCGATATTTAATGTTGCGAGTGAAAATCAGCAACTTGACTCACTACGGGACTAACATAACAAAAATCGTGGCGCCATCTATGTGGTATTATTGACATTTTTTTCTACCGCAAATTTTCTATTTAATTAATTTATTTTTTCGCATTAAAACTTGATTTTTACAGCCAGGTAGCAAATTTGAGTTGAAAATGAATGGTAAAAGGACAGAAAGAAGAATAAGAATAAATGAGAACGAATAATGGGAAAAAGGGTATACGATATTTAAAAAGTTGGAATGGAATTGCAGAGAGACGTAAAAAAATTAATTACGCGCAATTTGCCATATTTTTTTGTGCATCTTTGTATTCTTTAATCAGTGCCATTATAATGATGATTTATTTCATTTTCATCTGTAAAATTCATTCCTGAAAAATACAAAAAAATGCGTCCGTTAATGTAAAAAAATAAATGAAAACTAAAATTAAAACCTAAAATGTTTAATTATAAAAGGTTAAACGATTTGTTTGAAAATAATCCCCCTCCCCTTTTCTTTTCCGTTTCATTTTCATTTATTTATTAATTATTACTTTTTTTATTCCTAAGTTATCTCTTATTTGAATTGCAAATGGAAGTGAAATTCTATAAAATCCCCTTTAAGAAATTAGAAAGAATTCTAGATTTTGCTAAAATATTTTATCTCTTTCGTTAAGCTAAATTAAAAATTTAATAATTAAACTTCAGTTCTTTAATTTCATGAATTATTTAAATGCTTTAAATGGAAGTTATTTACACGGATCATGTAAGAAAATCAATTACTTAATTTTAAGGAACGTAATTAGGTCTACATTAAATTTAGAAGTTTGAAATTTGTGCTTTTGGAGACTTAGTTTACAAGACAGCAATTAACGTTTCTTCAGTACAAAATTAAAATATAAATGAGTTAACAATCGCTTCGGCGTAATTCCTTAAGAGGAGTTTTAAGCAATTTAAAGTTAAGCTTTTAGTTACCGAGTATTTTTAAGGTACACAAAATTTTCGTTGTTGAGAGGTAAGAACAATTAACAATAATTAAGATAATATTAATAATATTTTTTTTCTATTTCTTTTTGCATATTACATAATATTAAACTTGTCTTAAATTACAATTATTTATCATTGTTTTTTAATAAAACGTAAAAACAATTATTAATGTTTATTTTGCTAAATGTTCAAGAAAAAGGAATATTCAGATTTACCTACGTATAATATTGATGGTGGGACGAAATTAAATTTTCTCGAAATATTCATATAAGAATGAGAGTAAAAAAAGACTTAATATTAATTATTTTTCTACTTTAAGCAAAATTTAAAACGCTCCATTGGTAAAAAACAATATTAAGGATACAGTTTCAAAAAACAGCTACGTACAGCGTTTTTAAACATTTTTAGACGGATTTCGGGCTGTTTAATTGATGTTTAACAATGCAAAATGTTCAATCTGATAGCTTTTTTTTCTGGACTATAAGTTTATATTCTGATTTCCATGATAAAAGGCCCCTTTTGTAAAGTTTCTAGGGGTACTGATTTTCATTCCTCCTCCACTGTCCCTCAATCGTGGGGGGTTTGCGCTTAGAAGCGCTTTTCAAGAATAAGGCACAACAGTCCTTGAGCGAAAGGTCACAGGACTTCCTTGGAATATGTTGAAAAGATATATATCTAATGCCTATATCAGTCTTCATTTTTCAAGGAATACAGTGCACTTTACGAAGGCATGTTGCTTTGTTTTGATTAAGATTCACTCTTTGAAAATCATTGGGAATAAAGAAATGGAATTTCGTGTGTAAATATCGCACGTAAAACTTTCTCTTCATAGTACTTTGTATTCAATTTAACATCATTTTCATTCTTGTTATTTTTGCTTTCTCATTGTAAGAGGATCCTACAATAATCAAACTCCTTACCGAAACTTTCTTTGCATTGACATTGTTGTAAATATAGCTTTATTTATTATTGCTACAGATATATTAAAAGACCTTTCAATTGATTTATACCTCGGCGGATTTTCTTTTGTTACCAACGATTTAATTTTAGAAGCATTAGAAACACTATGTATCTTTTTCACATATTCGTTCGGATTATTCTTTTTGACGTAGTAAGTAGTAATGTTTTGAAGTAATGTTTGACGGAAATTTTTACGCGAGAAAGAAATGACATGAATTTTTCACGCGTTATGGAATCGTAATTTTTCTCTTCTGAAAGGGCAAAAACATGTCCTTTAGTCCACAGCTTTTTTACGTGCGACATTTTGAAAGAAGAATAATTTAAAAATCGGAAGATTATAGTTCTCCTTTTAAATAATAAGCTGCTGTAAAAAATTTTTAATCCAAAACACGTTCTCTATTGAAATCGTTCTAAAAATGTGTAACCACCTTATGTATTTATTGAAAGGATACAAATGAAATTTAGGAAGGAGTATATAATTAAATTATTTGGCTCGTGATATTTTATTTTTTCAGTATAATCTGACAACATATTTGAAAAATAGCTCTATTATTTAAAGTTTTCTCTATCTTTTTAAATCAAAGCAAGCATAAAGAGGAAAGGGTTATTTCAAGAATTAACATAGATAACCACAAAAGATGGAATGCCAAAATATCACATGAAAACTCGAAGTATGAAACAAGGTTGCGAAATATTTAATACTAGCGACCCGCTCCGGCTTCGCACGGGTATAAAATATATAGACTATGTCATTCACTGAAAAAAAGATTAAAATCGATCCAGTAGTTTTGATTTATTCATTACTGCCCGCACGCGTTAAATTTGGAGTAAAACAATTCCCCTTTCCCTATATCACGAAGATTTCCTGCTATCTTTGGAATATCTAAATTCATACACTACATTTTTACTTATTTACTTTTTACATTTTTACCTATTTCTTTTATTTTTACAACAATTAATATATTACAACGTTCACAGCTTTGTTCTCATTAGACAATACAAACATGTTTTCTCTAGAGGTTACTCTTGAAAGAGCGACATACAGTTGGCCATGTGAAAAACAGTCAACGCTCAAATCTAAGTCTGCAACGTTGAAGGTTTCACCCTGCGATTTATTAATGGTCATCGCAAAAGATGTCTTTACCGGAAACTGTAAACGTTTAAATTGGAAGGGTAAATCCGACGTTATCAGAGGGATTCGGGGAATCAATACATCTTCTCCCGTACCACATCCTGTGAGTATTGTGCACTCTATTATGAAAATTTTCAGTGATTTTACCAGCAAACGCGTGCCATTGCAAAGTTTAGGTGGATTCAGATTTCTTAATAAAATAACAGGACAACCTACTTTCAACACCATTTTGTGAGGAGGGAGTCCAGACGGGTTCAAAGACTTTAGAAATTCTGTAGGAAAATGAACAGCTTCTTCCAAATCGAGAACAGTATCCACCGAGTAGTATATTTTCAAACGCTACGTCCCGCAATTTTTAAATCTGTAATATCTTCGAAAATATTCATTTAAATCATATGCTGTAAAAGGCCATATAGATCTATATTAAATGAACAATGTATTTAAGGTATTTAATTGGATAAGGATTAATGCTGTATTGGTTAAAATCGCTTCGAAAATTAGCCATTATTTGTCGTAAAAAGTAAATGACAAAAAAATGTTATTGTGGGATGTCCATAAGAAATAGACATACCATTGCGGAGTTTTCTGTAGACCCTTTTAAAGTGTACAATACTTAGTACATTATTTTGATAAATCCCTGTGATGTAAAGCAATGTAAGCGGAAAAAATGTAATTATTTACGACATCACATTAGAAACCTCAAAAATAACAGTATTTCTCCACTATTTAATGGATGTTATTATACATATAAATCTTCCTCTTCAATCACTCTATCTATTAAAAGAAAAGGCATCAAAATCCGTTGCGTAGTTTTAAAGATTTAAGCATATATAGGGATTATAGGGACAGAGAAAGCGACTTTGTTTCATACTATGTAGTGATGATGATTGGTGATTCAAGTCAAACGAACCACGTTCTTTTTTAACGAATACTTTATTGACGTCCTAGAAATGTTCATGATAAAAGAACGTGATTACTGCAATTTTTAACTAACTCTTATTACAATATCACTTCCAGACAGTTCTGTGTCATATTTATTTTTTCGGAATACACCATAATCTTTATTTTCGGGCGAGTTTGGTTTCGTTTATTTATTTACGGCAAAACACACGAGGACTATCTGCCTAAAGGTAGGAGTGTTTTCGTGGATGACGTTCTGATGGAAATTTGCTCGTATATACGTTACACATGGTGAAAATCACGGAAACGCCCATGCAGCCACATTCGAACCCCAGACCGAATTACCATTACCATGAATTAACCATTCTATGCTTAGTGTTTATCTGTGTTAGCTCTTGAGTCAATGTCCGTCCCCTTTGCACTAGCTCAAAACATTTGCAAAAATTGAATTGTTATTCAAATATTATTATATTGAAAAAAAATGAATTTCGGGTTTCAAGAACTTTGTTTAACATTTGATTAATTGATTTATTTTGTATCTCCTTAAAAAATGCAAATGTTTTTAAAACATGAATTTTTAAATTCGTTTTTCGCTAAACGCTGATTTCGAATTTTGCTTTATTTAAAAATTATTAACATTAAATAATTTTCGTCCGCTTTTCTTTTATTTACAATCTTTTATTCAATTTATGTTTTTAGATTCAGAATTTTAGAAGTCCGAAAATTTAGGATTCGTCCCTCACTTAGAAAATCGCCTCGAAATCTATTTCTGTAAAAGGAAGCTCTCTAATATTCTGTTTTTAAATAAAATGCTGCATTTCTCCTGACGCATAAGTTAATATTTATTCCACAGAAATTTAAATGTAGTTGAAATTTCTGTTTCTTCAAATGATGTTACCTTGCCTCGAAATATTTAACTGTGTTCTTAACGAATTAGAATATTTTGTTAATACAAAGCAAAGAAAGGATGTCTGCCTCTTATCAAAATGCAGAGAAATATTGCACTTTTTTTTTTACTTTCAGCATCTAAGCAGAACTTTTATGCAGACCAGGGCACACTGGGATCTGCAGACCAGGGCCTTTTATGCACACTGGGTTCCGCGGAACCTTGGGATTCCAACAAACTCCTCTAAGGGTTTCGGAAGTCAAAAACAACATCCGAGAGAGTTTTTTTATACCATATGAACCTCAAAAATAGGCATTAAAAGTTTAATTAAACAAATATTTTTATTTCCATAGTTATTTTTTTGTAAAATAATACGAAGCAATTATACTTTTAAGAATAAAATTGCCATTTTTTGTACTTACTCTTCCGAAGATAGTAAGGTTAGCTGTCTGCCAAATAAGGAGTCCCTTGATGTAGGACTTTTTAAAGAAATTGCTCCATTTCTGTGCTTTCTGAAATTTAATTTTAGAATTATTTCACACCTGTTAATGTAAAAGAATTATTGATTGAATTTTTCCTCTTAATTTTACATTGTTCAAAATACGGAAAGGTATGCTTCCAACGGCATGTTTGCAAAGCACTCCTAAAATTGTTCTAAAGATTAACATCTTCAGCATTCTGATAATAGACGGAGTTCGATTAGTCCCAAAATCTTCGAACTGTGCTGGCGTGCGACATAATTCTTCGCGGTCTAAAACATTACAGCTGGGGGAACTCAACAAGTTTGATTGCGTTCTTCACTTCACTTCATTACTCTGACGCTGGGGCAAGAGTTAGAAGCGAGGATTAAAACGCCAGGCCTCCTTTCCCCTTCCTAACTTTATCGTTTGCGGCTTCGCTTGGCTAAAGTAACAAAGCCTTCGATCTCCTAAGGACGTTACGGCCTTCTCAGTTTTCCCGCCATTGGAAAATTTATTCTCGAGTGCAGCGGCTTTCAAGCGATTAAATATTTATTGCCCGCTTAGCCGGGATTTATATTTTCTCCCGCTTTTCCAGTTAATTCTGGAAAGTTTCCCACCCTTCTCGTTTTCCAATGAGTGGGATAAAGGATTATGAATATTAAAACTTCTGCGCGGTGCTTAAAACGTAAATTGGTTGGTCCTTTCACAATGATCAAGGTGGTCAGCAAAGCAGTTTAGCTATTTGGCGACGGAGAAGAATCAACTTGCAAATGCAAGGTGCAAGAATTCGCCAATGAATTCCAGTTTAGCACCATAAATAAATAAATAAAAAAATCTGGTGTGGACTGCACAGGTCTTCCTTGCACGGCCTATTAAAATGTACACACTTTTTGCTGCCTTTCATTTAAACTTATTTTCTCGAATTATGCTAATTCACATATTCCTCCAGGCAAGTTGAAACACTTTTAAAAATTTAAAAATGCTTTAAAGCATTACTTAAAAATTACGAATTTCTAAGTTGGAATTTATTTCTAAGTTTGAAGTCTAAATATTCAAACTGCAATTCTTTTATTTCATTAGTTTTCTTAATTTTAATTTGAAATATAGCAATTTGAATA
>KK113470.1:476455-509462 GCA_000611955.2 Stegodyphus mimosarum
GAACTAATAGAAAATTTCAAACAAACAATTTTCTCTTAAATTTTTATGTGTTTATTGGTGTAAATAAGTAAAAAATACTAAAATACCTAAAAATGAATTTTTGAAAGTTTTTGTTTAAAATTCTAAATTCTGCTGCTTTTTTAAAAATTGTAGGTGAATATTATAGCATAATTTCTATAAAACAGTTTCATTTCAATTATAATAGCGATTTTAACACCTTAATAATTTTTATACGTTAAAATAGTATTAAATAATGTTAAAATAGTATTTAACTGTAATAATTAATTGTGCTGATATTTTATAGTGATTATTTTTAAAATTTATTTCTAGTTCTGCATAAGATTTTTTTATTTACTGTGAATTTAATTTATTAGCCCAAAACAGGCGATAGCCCAGAAAGGCTATTAGTTTCGAAACGGCATTTTGCGCTGTTTCCCTATAAATGTCCGTTTCACTTTGAAAATTGTTGCCACCAAATATTATCGCCCTGTATTACATTTGAAGAAATTAAATAATAAATAATTTATTAATAAGAATCTTCATGAATGCATGCATGTTTCTCGCACTGTGAAAAACGATGGTATCTAGAGACATAAAATTTTGAATAACGCACTCCTCCACCCAAACATAGACACCTGTACGGCCGAATTTCGAATTTGCTTTAAGCCATTTCATATTTTGTAAAACTGTAATAATGAATTTTCGATTAACAAACTCAATGAGTTCAAAGCGACCAATGGCAACACCGTATGGAAAATAACATTTTTATCTTCAGCGCGGAATTCTAAAAATATGTTGTTTTCAAATATTTTGTGGTATTGCCGTTGAATTGAATTTTGTGTGGTTTACGTGAGAATATGATATTCAATAAATAAAGGTAACACACAAAACGATAAAAAAAGTCTGTTTGGGCGTAGTATAAAATCTGAGTGATTCCAGATTTTACTTTATTTTATTTTTTCATTCCACTTAAAAAAGTTTATGCTCCGAATTTTATGAATTGTTAAAATAAATAATCATCTTATGATCATCTTGTAATGTTAATAATTCATGATCACATAATCAAATAAATGATCATCTTGTAATGTTAATAACTAATGATCACATAATCAAATAAATAATCATCTTGTAATGTTATAATAATTTTAGAATCCCCTGCCTGAAAATACTCATAAAATTTTAAAAAATATTATCAGCTATTTTACCTTATTTGTTTCAAAGCATCATATACTATCAATCATGTTTAATTTTACTTTACTTGTACGCAAAAGTAAGTTAATATATTTTGTATTTAGAGTTTTTACCGTTTTACCGAAGTAAACATGTTTATACAAGAATTATGCATGAAAATAATGCGCAAAATGCAGTAAAAAGTGCTTTAATGAGATATATTAAATCTTATTGGAAAACACTGTGACTTTCATAATCTCATCAATGTACAACGTATCACATTTAATAATTAAAAACAGTTATGTGGTACAAACGCCATAGGTTTCAATGTTAAAGTAAACTAGATCGTCCCTACTCCTTCTTGCCCACATGTGGGGGACGCGCGCTCCGCCCACTGGATTAGTCTTATCTCTTATAAGGTCCATGTTTTCTCCCAGTAGTTCACCTGTAGCCACTAAAATAGTTACATAGGATACTACTACAGTGTGTATAGCAGATATTTTCTCAATTTAATTAATTAATTAATATAGGATTTTATCAGTAGTAAGGATCTCAAGGTTAAAATTATGTAGCTTAACAGGAAAATTTTCTCCTTTACGAAGGTTACAAGCGACAAGTAACAACTACAACTTGAAATAAAGTTAAAATAATAGCCGAAAAAAAAAACTTTAATTTGAAAATTTCAGATTGCGGTATAATATCTCGGAAGGGCTTGCCAATAAAGTTTTAAAAAGCTAAAAAATATTTTAAATATTTAAAAATTGTAAGATAAAAAAGAAATTAAAATATGATCTTGATATTCAGATTTCAGTTTAACACTTGAAGCAATTTTAAATTAAAGGATATATAATTTTAGTAAATAATTAACCAGTTACTTAAATAATTAACGTATTAACATAAGAATTAATCTACCAAGCATTTATCATCTGAAATATAGAATTTATACTTTAAACAAACTGTTTCAAACAGCAATGCCAAATCGTAGGAAAAAAATGACTCACTACGATAGTTTATCAAACATTATCACCTCGTGGAGATATATGCACTTATTTATACCGAAGAATTTATTATTTAAGATGTAACTACGCATTTATTCAGTGGATCATTTGCGCATGATAATATTTCTATTTTGTTAGTATACGAAATCTGATCTGAAACCAGTTAACATCTCGGAAGATATTTCTTTTCGGGATGTTATATAGCTAATAAGCTAGATTGTGTTATGTAGCTAGATTCTATAATTAGTAAGAAATATAGTTTTTACGCGTAGTTCAAGTACGAGTAATAACTATGTGGGAATGAGTCTTAAGAATAATAAACAACAACAGCATTATGTTGTTGTTACCAATCTCACTTGTCAGACAAAAGTCAGCACAAGTACACAACTTTCATCGTGGCTTGGAGTCGTATACCCCTGTCTTTGGCAAGAGCTTTGAGAAGCATATAGGTGAAAGAGCATATAGGTGATAGAAGTGATAGTCTGCCGGCCATACAAGGTAGTTGTTGATAGCAGATGCTACATGGTCAGGTCTTGTAGTGAGCATGTTTTAATTAGATTTTCCTTTGGTGTTCCTGCATTTAGTACTTTGTTCGAAGCTCAAAATAAAATAATGCATCAACTAACAAAATGGTTGAGGAGAAAATTAAAGCACGCATACATCTTAAAATTGTCCTAGAAAACCGTACTATTTAATTAAGGTGAGCAACTGAAATAAAAGCACGGTCGCTTTAATTTTTACACGAATTATTATAGAGTTAAGGATTTTTATGATTTAAAAAGGAAATATTTAATTTTTTTAAATGTAATTTATATTTTAACAAATTAAAGTCAGGATGATAAAATTAAATTTATGTAATAGTAGTGGTATAATAGTGGTGCACTAATATTAATAATATCACAGTAATATTAATATTATCACAATTTTTAAACTGAAATTTCGATTATACATATTTCTTATTTATACGTCGTTTTTGAGCCGTCTCTTCAAACATGTATAAACGTTGCTTTACTGAATTACCGTATTTTTCACCATCATGTATTTTGCTCTTAGCCTTTTAACGCTAGGTTCTAACAATTTCAAAATATTCGCATAATTTTTCTCTTCATCTGCTGCACTTAGCTTTTTTTATCTGATCGTTAGTTTACTGGTAACTTGTATTCGATTGAGTGTTCCTGTCGTCCTCACAGATGATATAGTGGTTAGGAGAGCCAACTGCGATGCAGAAGGTTCCGCGTTCGAATCCCGGCGGAGGCATGGATGCAAGTTGTGTGTCCCCCCCACGGGGGATAACGGTAGTCACCTATTAGATGCTTCCATAATAGCAATAACCGCCACTTAATAGTGGCAAAAGCCTAATGATGGCTAGTGCCCGTCATTAAAATATTATTTGTTTTTGTTCAATGTATTCAATTTGCATTTACAGTTTTTGTATTAAAATTTCATCCATTTTATTTTATCTTGCATTTGCTATTTGCCATTTATTATCTTGCATTTGCTATTTGCCATTTATTATCTTGCATTTGCTATTTGCCATTTATTATCTTGCATTTGCTATTTGAAACGCATTTTGAGCAGATTTTTCTTCAAGGTTCCTTGTCGGAACAGGCGACCTTGCACTTCCCAAACATGTGATTACTTCTACTGTTTACGTTCCAGCTCAGAGCGACCTGCCCGTTTCGATTACCGTCAGATATCGACTCATTGTCCATTAAATATTGTAATGTTAATATCACTATGTCTTTTCATTGGAATGTAAGTTTCTTTTAAAGAAATAATAGTTACATAGTTACTAGTTAGTTTATCCATGACTAGTTTTCATTTGTTATGTTCTTACTGTAACCGCGTTCTACGGAAATTACTCGCCTAATTTTTCCCTCTCGATTTTCAGAAGATAAAATTAGTTAAAAAAAGGGGGGCAAATACTCGAAGAAATACGGTATTAAAATTTGGTTAAGATACAAAGCTTCGTTAGCACTTCAGAAACTTTCGAGCAATTATAAATTATCAATTATAGTGAACCTTTATCCAGTTTTAAAGACCAAAACCTACGGCTCAAATATATTATTCTCAGAAAGAGATCACAAAAACCTTTGGCTAGTTTTAATGGCTTTGTGAATTTAAAAGCTTTATTCCCTGCAAATTTGGAATACACCTAATATGAACTATAAGGATCAATTTACATTTTCCATTGCCGGACTTTAAATATTCATCTGTTATGCGTATAATTTTGAGAATGATTTTTCTCATATCAAAGGGCTTCGAATAGCGAAAATCATTTGAACCGCTAAGCCGCTGTTAAAGAATTTCCATTTTAATATAAGGTACCTTTCGAATATTCGTAAAGGATTAAAATTTTAGAAATCACTTAAATTCAAAGTAAAGGACACTGAATTGTTAAGTTACTTTGACCATTAGAAAAATGGTAATAGTCAGAGCACAAAGGATTTAGATATTCTCTGCTTGATTTAATTTTGAATTATATGCAGAACATGATTGATTTAAACGAAAATTTTGGAGTGCTCCATACCAGTAAGCTTCAAAAGATAAAGTAGAATTTCAGATGCAGTGGAAGGGACAGCTGTAGAATATTTAAGTAGCACCATTGATTAGCAATATTTCGTAAGAGAAATATTTGGCCGCTTATTGCGGAGAATGAATTCATTTGAACGCTGTTTATTGCAGAACTGCCAACATATCAAGTTCAAAAATCGAGAGAATAATTTCTTTTAAGAAATTAAGAGAATTTTATTAACAATAAAAATAACTTAAGTGATAAAAACGGAAGAACAGATACCTCAAAAATATCTTTTCTTTCATTTTTAATAATGAATGTAGTTTAGAAACACCAGCTCCTTTTTTTTGCAAAATCGAAAAACCGCAATGGGAAGCAACACTCATTATGAAATACCATTTGATGATGACTGTTTTATTTAAAATCATTCTGTCGTTCTTGATAAACTAAAACTTCCGTGTCCGAATCTTGAAAAATATATATGGATTTTATTATTTTTTTCACAAACATAACTCCTAGACTCTAGCAGTTTTCGAAGTTCGTGAAACTTATAGAGTTTAGCGACGAGAGAAAAGCAAAGAATATACCAGTGCTACAATAAGACTCGATTTTCTTTTGCGCTAACTGACATACAGAAGAGTAAAAATAAAACGTTGATACTAACTGGAGAATTGGAAGATGCCAGAAATCCCGCGGTAGATAACGAGGTATTAATTAACCCAAGCTGTATAAAAATCACGAAATTTTAGGAATAGTATAATTTCGGGAGAAACGTACCATAAATCAGATACGTTAGAAAATCAAGATAATTGGCACATATGGTATTGAAGTTGGTGTGCCATCTGTGAACTTATTTGAGTTAATAAAGGGTTCTTTACCCCCTTCTCTTGCCTTGTAGGACCACCAGCGGCCGAGCGGTAAAGACGCTGAACACTGGTAGTTCGGTCCGAGGTTCGAATCTCACGAACGGGCTGGCTGCATGGGCGTTTTCGTGGTTTTCCCCATGTGTAACGTGTATACGAGCCAGTTTCCCTCAGAAAGTCCTCCACGAAAGCATCCCTCCCTTTAGGCAGATAGCCCTCGTGTGGTTTGCCTTAATTGAATAACCTAACCTAACCTAACCTAACCTGACTTGTAGTATTTTAAGAGTTAGTGATTATTCACTAAACAATCTTCTAATGTCGAGCCCAGTTTATGATAGCCAAGCATACAAAGCATTATAGAGTCACTAACATTACAAGTCACAAAATGCATAATAGGCGTGGATGCTGTTAAACCGATGAACCCCCCTCCCCCCCAAAAAAGGAAGAAAGTATGAACTAAGGTATCCGAAATAAAATAAACACCAAAAGACTTAGTACAGAAGCCGGTTAGACAATATAATATGTATAAACAATTTACACCATATTAAAATCTCATCAGAAATAGTAGAAATAGTAGACTTACTTAGCTGCATTAAAAATAATCTTCGAAAATATAATAAATAATTTAGATAATTTGGAAAATGCAATAACTAATTATTTAATTTTTATCAATGGAATTTTCCGTAGCCTGAATTCAAGAACAAGTTCGATAATTTTTTAACAAGATTGTGCACAGATTTTTAACAGGATTATGCACCTTTAAACATGTTGTTTCGTTCTTTGAAGATGAGTTTTATATCTTTGAAAAAGACCTTGCACACCAGCCTAATTACTGCCACACGTGCCCTTATGAACACGTGCAATTAACAACATCAGCATACGAAATACCACTACATAAATTCACACTGTGATTTCTAATTTACAGAACTGTTATTTGCATTAGTATTTACATCGGATGCTTGTTATTTAGGGAATTGAGCACACCCTCGAAAATTTGCCGTATGGTCTGTTAATCAACAATTACAACCCTTAAACCTGTCTAATTCTTTGGAGACACAATCTATCATCCTGAGAATAGACGATTTAACTCGTTACTCTCATTATTCGCAAACTCCAATATGGATTATGTGCTACGTGCGTATTATTAGATCCTCGAATTCGGTAGCTGTTTCTTTTTTTTTTTACTAATGGCGGGCCCTCAGCCGACTTCGGCTTGGCCACTACTAAGGCCAGAAGTGGTAGTCACTTTATGGAGGCATCTAATAGGTGGTCCACCTTTGCCTCCTATGCAGGGACGGGCAGTTATAGCCATGCCTTCTTCGGGATTCGAACCCGGACCCTTTGGTATCGCAGTCGGCTCTTCTAACCACTATAACGTCTGGGCGGCTATTCGGTAGCTGTAATTGTAACGATTTACAGACCATTTGTACAGAATAAAGCGTCATTCACAATGATGCTACTTTCATATGCACATATTACCCGTGCATATTTTTTTTGACCGACTGAAATACCTAAAATCATCTTCAAACCATTTCACATATATATACTTCATCGAAAATCACGCCATTTATTCTTGGAAACTGCCTAACAGTTTGTTTATAATTTCTGAGAGTTGCTACTATTTCAGAGAGTAACAACTTAACGAAACCATTTCTATGCTTCTGATACCTCCAGTTTCTAGTTTCTGTTCCTCGAAATTAAATAATCTGATTCTCCACTGATCGAAAGACGAGTTTTCAGTTCTGCTTCTAACATCCCCCCTTTTTAATTCCTCGCTAAAAAGGCAACCCGATTACCATCTCCTTTTCGTTGGGAGGCTGGGGGGGTTGCTAATTAACATTAATTACTGTTATTTCACTCTCCCGTATCAGACGTGAGAACTTGTGGAAAATAACACGACTTCACGCTGCAATTATCCGGGAAGAAGACCGCTTCATTTTTTACTCCGATTTCTTGCGGCGACCGAAGAATTGTTTGGTTCATTTTTGTTTAATTATTATTTTTTTTTTTACATCCTCCTCCAAAAGCGAGCATAGCGGACAAGTCGAACTCGAGCAGACATTCTCTGAATTCATGGGGTTAACCACAAATTGTCATACATCTTGCTGAAAAATTGAGAGAAAGTACATATTTCGATTTAGCACTTCACATATATTATACACTAAGTATTGGATAGAATATAGCAAGTCTTCTCATACAAAAGGATTCTACAATTTTTAAAATATTTCACAAAGGGAAGAAAAATATAAAGACTTGTAATGTAGTCTGGTATATATAAGACATTATGTTAGGAATGGAAGAAAATTACTTAAGGGTATACAAGAGGCTCAAACTAATTAATGAATACACTTTCGTTTAACATAAAAGCCGACTTCTCATATTTTCCATCGAGAAGCTGTAGTTAGTGCATCGCTGTTATTTGATTGAAGATGCACGGAGGGTCCTGCTATATTATGCTTATTATTAAGGATGAGACAGAATCTTCGAATCCTGCTAATTTTGGAGAAGATTCGAAATTGGAAACCTTGAACGTTTTCCTTTCCTACGTCATTTAGATTTTTCGAGATGTTTTGGATATGGCAAAATGTACGCGGTCTATCTGCCTAAGGGGAGGGATGTCTTTGTGGAGGAAAGTAGTTCGTGTTCATGTTACACATGGAGAGAACCACTAAAATCAATAATGCAGTCAGTCCCCCATTTCACATGGGGAGAACCACAAAAATCAATAATTTAACCAATCATTTGTTCAGGATGGATACTGGGTCGTACGACCAGCATTTAGCGGTCTTCACCACTCGCCTGTTGGGGGGGGGGCTCAAACGTTTCGAGTTATGACTAAAAACAAATAGAGGTCTTAATTAAAAACTGTGGACGATAAGTTTTATTGACGTCCAGGGAACACGTTCAAGAAAGACGAATGCAGTGAATTTCTTGAAAATGTTTTATTCACACCATTATCTACAGTTGCCCTTGAAAGATTATTCAGCACATGAGGCAGACACCTGATAGCAAACGAAGTAAACTGAAGAATTCGAAGGGTAGTTTTTAAAAGTATAATCTGCGGAGTATTTTATGCTAATTAACCAGCTATTATAATTTCGTCTTTACTATAACTTCTCTTTCCCACATTCCTCACCAGAATGCAAATTAGCTTTGAGTACTTAAGCGGAGGGAGCTTTACATACAGAGAGAGCTTCTGGTAATCGCATTTTCTGGTAGCATATCTTATAATTGATATTTCGACTTTAGAACATTCTTGCTAGCAATGCTTTCAAGGGCGCACCGCTAAAGAGCACTATTTCTCACACTATTTTATGTGTGTATTATATATCAACGGTTGAATTTATTTGTTATTGTTAAGTCTAGTGGTTAGTCTCACTAACTGCTGTACCGATGAGCCCGGCTTCAAATCCCGGAGAAGGCATGGATGTTGTACACATAGTGTTCGTGCGGCATGAGGGCACTCAACATACGCGGCGAGCCGAAAGTCCTCTCGAGAGGTTGTGGTAGGGGAAGAGGGGCTGAAGATCGTAGGGCCGCCTCTCTAGTGTTTCCTTTCTCAAAATTGAATTGGAAGTTTAACAGTTAGCTAAGTTCAGCAATATCTCAATACCTGTGGTACTACAGAGGTGCTGGTCTAGCTTCTACCTGTACCTGTTATTGTTAGTTAAATAGACACAAGTGGTGGTTGCACGAACTGTGCCTTCATATTCAATTTTAGATGAAAATACAAAAGTTTATTTTAAATCTATTTACCAAAAGTTTCTGTTCTTTTAGATTGTCTCTAAAAGTACTGTATCGCTTAGCATTTTTCTAAAATCTAAAAATGAAAAAGAGTTTTCTCAATATTTTGGAGAGACTGAAGCGTTTTTTGTTTAGCGTTTATCCAAGTTAAATCTTGGAATTATCCTCTGTCTTTGTACTTATTTTGATTTAAGGACATTTGTAGAAAATGCAGAAAATTCTGAGCTCTAGTATTTGTTGTTAAATTATGTTGAGAAAATGAACTTCAGGTATAAGTTACTTTCTCCCTCCATTCTTCATGTCTTTATAATGTAACGGAGCACATTCGGCGCGTATTCGAAAGGTCCAGGTTCGAGTCCCTGCGAGGGCATTGCCAACATCAAAATCACCTAATGACTACGCAGGAACTAAAAATTTTAACTATGTACTTCATTTATTAAATTTCAGTTATACTTTCTGAATAAATGTTGGAGTAATTTTAAATATTGTGTTCTTAAATTTATTTTTTATTAAGCGCATGTTTATAATCTTTTTCTTTCATTAAAATTTTTTAATGTTAATCCGTTCTAAATTTTCTAACGTATTTTTTCCGCTTTCTTGGCATGCCTTCGTGGTGTAGTGGCCAGCACGCTCGGCGCGTATTCGAGAAGTCCGTACTTCGAGTTCCGGCGAAGGCATTGCTCTTTTTTCATTTCTCCTGCTTAAAAAAACGTAATGTCTTAAATTTTTTTCTTGTTCTTTTTTTTTTATTATTTTTATATGAAAGTTTTGAGAGAGTTAAAAACATTTTAAAATTTGTATTTGCGAAAATTTAAGATTCATCCTTTCTATTTATTTCTTTTGTTTATTAGCATATATTACTGTGTGTCCTTAAATACATTATTGTAAATTTTTACTAGTCTGTTATGTGTTTCAAAATAATGCATTAATGGATTTTATTTCGAAATACAGTCAAACTTTAAATTGCCTTTTTAAACGTTCCTTTTTAATTCGTGTAACTTATTCCATTTACCTTATTATAATTCAAGGTATAGAAACGATTTTTCTTTTTGAACATCGCACTTGTATGATATAAGATTGACTGCAATGAAAGCAAAGTTATTTAAACGGCCACCCGGATAGCACGTCGCCTCACTTAATACGCCGATTTGTAAGTATCAGAGTACATCATTCGCTCATTCGTATATATTATGTCAGTTTTCCTTGATTAATAAAACGTGAACTCGGCTTACGACGTCACTTTGTAATATTACTTTCATTATATTTCTATTTGCTTTGCAGCGAAACCTGTTCACATGATAGGTTTAAAAAGATTATAACAGAAACAAAAACCTGAATTCCTTTTCCTCAAAATAGATTCCTTTTCTTGGATTTACTACGTCTTCGGCTTCCAAACTGTTATAGTTTTCTCTGATTTAACTAATATGTTACAAATCAGGACATTTTAGGTATAGGTTTCATACATTAGAGATACAAAAAGCCACTTCAGACGCGCTTGTTTCAACAAAATATTTGTGCTTATAGAATTTAAAGATTTAGTGCAAGTTATTGTAAATAATACGGATGTTCATAAAAAGCAAAAAGCTAGATAACATGGAATGATGCTGGCACTTCCCAAGGAGGGAGACATTCATACTCATATGCGTTTCCGAACATGAATGCCATTCTCCATTACAAGCTCTCAATTCAGATGCTTTTCTCGTAGTGTTAGTTTCTAAAAGGGAACGTTTGTTTCTTCTTTTGATTTATATGTTTAAAAATATGAATTGCACTCTATCAAAACGAATCAGAAAGCCAGAGATCAATAATGATAGCAACGAAAATGGAATTTTTCACATTTGATTTTGTTTATGAAAATAAAGCCACGGTTTACAAGCGTCAAACGGAACTTCATTTAAGCAGCTATGATTAAATTACAGAAATTACAATATGTTTATGTATTTTTGTTCTTTAAAGAAGAACGACTGTACTATATTCTTCTGAAATCTATAAAGCGTTTGGTACTTGTGAATAAGAGGGGCAATTATAATAAGCACTTGTGACAAGTATATCACCAGAAATACCACATCGTACTCTGATTCTTGTAAGCACTTACAACCGTAGACACTACTACTGTAGAAAGTTATTAGTACTTAGTATTCATGAGATTTTCAAGTTCTTTTCCCTTTTTCATCTTGTTTACTTTTTTGGTGGAGTGGGGAGGCGCTAAGGGAAGATGCGGATGGCTTCTTTTTTATTCCAACGTCAACTGCAGAACAAAACCAAGCGCATATATGCATTGTGCCTGTTTTTTCTTGGATGCCCGTTCCACGCGAAAAGTCTTCGAGACAACGTTTCTCCTCTTGAGTTAATTTTTACTGCAGATTTCGTCTTTCGTTACTAGATTTGCCAAGAAATGAAAGATAAGTAATACATTTTGTTCTAGGCATGTTATAACTGAGGTAAAAATGGTGAGTATTTCATTTCTTGCACAATGAAAAGGCACACGCAAGAATATTTATCCGGAAATATAATGACGTTTACATGAATCAATGACAAGCTAATGCGATTCTGAAATACAATTTCCAAGCAATGCTCATCGGAAAATTAAAAAAAAAAAATCAATTTGCTGTAACCAGATTTCAACTATTTGCTGATGTCAAAAATATATTTCTTTGCTAAAAGGGCACCAATATAATATTGTTGTGAACAAGCAATACCGGTTAATAAAATTCCAAGCATTTAAAAAAATAAAAGCGGTATCAATCTTGACTGTTTAGGGTTTTTCTAGTTTTAAAACTCATATTAAAAACTTTCCAGTGATTCACTTGGCGGTGGTATCAATTTGATTTGCATCTTCTCCCACCCAACCCCCCCCAAAAGTCCCTTTAATGTATACATTCAGCGTTACCTTCCATGCATATGTCTAGAATAAAATTTTGTATTTAATTTGTACCCGGCCCCTTGGAAAGTTTAAGCGAAATTGGCCGCGATGATGGCAACGAAAAAAAAAAAGCAGAATTGCGAAGCAAAATCGCCCGTTAAAAGTTAACATTTGCGTAAGAAGAAAACTCAAAGAACTCAAACTGTTGGTTCTTACTTTCATCATGGCGTTGAGACGCGGTATAATTAATGTTGATTAAGATAATTAACTTTTCAATGTCAGTCGCGGAACGTAATAATTAGTTCACCAGCTCTGTAATTATTTGGGCTAATTGTAGCACAGAAGGGTTCTTCCATCCAGTTGATTAGCAAGACACGAAATACTTAATTGTACACATCATTCTTTCAAATATTTTTTCTGAATCTGCATTACCCCCCTTTTTTTTCTTTTTTACAACAGTGTATTTTACAGCATTTTTTTGCGTATTTAATCTTGTAAAATCACGCCCTTCTTGGCAGTGCTTGACCTGATGTTTAAATTTATAAGTGTGTGGTGTAATTTTTGCCGTAAAATGAACTAAACTACTGTTTTAAGTCGCTAATTTTTAGTCATTTTTTTCCACGTAGGACAGGAAGTCAATAATTATGTTCCAGTTTAAAAGAAAGTTAAGTTTTCGAAACTGTTTTTACGCTCGTGTAAACATCTAATGTTGGGATATATTTTTTTTTTACCACTTTGCGTGTCACTTCGAATTTGCTTAAAAATAAATGTTCGCAGGATGAGTTAATAACAGACTAGAATTTAATAAAAAGTGTGTTTATAAGTAATTATTAAGAGGAGGAAAAAATGCAATTTGAAACAGAGCAAGGAGAAAAAGCGGCAGAATTTTGCGGTAAATTCTTATGGCGATTTTTATTTATAAGTCTTCTATAAAATGAACGATTTGTTGAATAAAAAATAGTAACAAAAAAAAAACTTTCTTGTCTAGTAATTAATCTGAGTTTTAGATCTTTTGGTCAAAATATAATTTTTAAAATGTAAAAAAATGTAGCCTTTCTTAAAAGTTTTAATGGTCTCTTTAGTTTTAAACTTTTTCTCAGTATACACACTTTTCGATAATTTTGATAAAATATTTGGCATAAAAAGTCTTTAAAAAGTAATATGCTTCGTCGCGAACTTACTAAACTTGGGATAAATCACAAAATTTGGTTAAACTCACTTTCTCTTTCAAAAATTATCTTCAGTAACTTTTTTATGCAGATCTCTTTTTTAAGAGTTATTCTAGCGACAATAATTTTTAACTCTTAGAAAAAACAATATAGGCCTCTAGAAGTTCAATTAAGTGAAAATAAAGCATATAATAAATTCTGTCTTGACTCTAATCGATAGTAATCAAATAATAGTTATTATTTCAGCAATTTTAAGGATACCACAATGAAAGTAATCCTGGAAGAATTAACGCAATCAGCCTTTACTAGGAAATAAACAAATGCAATATTTTCTCATGGCTCGAATTCCGATGTAGAAAAGAACCTTAATCTAAATGAACTTTAGAATAGATTGATCTGCTTAGAGGTGTAGTAAATAACAGTACACTAAATTTCGCATTATCTTTAACGATCTGCCTTCTTTAGAGTTCGAGTGCTTTTAAAAATAACTTTGATATAAATCGATGCCTGAGGAATTTGTTATTTATAATCATTCATTTGGTTGTTTCACAACAAAAGCCAGCGTAGTATTTCTGGAAACTGTTATTTAAACTTGTTACTTCTTACTTTAACTGTTTTCATTACATTAGAAAGTTAACAAAATAAAAGGCCACTTGAAGAAAATTGTTATAAACGTGTTTCGTTTATTTCTCAGAAAATGAGGAAGTTGTGTAAAAACTTTGAATGGCTTCTCTTAATGATAAATAAGAACTTCTCGTGAAAATGGCTCTATGAAATTTACGTATGTCTACCTTTGTAGATTAATACTGTTGGTACTTTACATTTAAACATTTTAAAAACATTTACTTTTATTAAGTCAAAAGCATTTTTATCGCAGGATTGTTTTTGCACTAATTGTTTTTAAATGGTGGGCACTGGCCTCTTCAGCACTGGACACTCCAGAAGTGATGTCCATTTTATTGTGGGGGAACCTAATAGGCAGTCACCGTTGCCTCCTATGAAGGAATGGACACTTACAACCATGGCTTCTTCGGGATTCGAACCCAGGCCCTTCCGTATCGCAGTAGGCTCCTCTAACCACTGGTTCCCAACCTTTTGACTAATGCGTATCACTAAACAAAAATTGAAAATCTAAACAAAAATTGTACCACTACTACAAAGTACGACTACCACCACCACTCTTGAACAAAGCTCTGATCGCATAAACATACGAATGTTAGAAGAAAACTCAATCAGGATGTTGGGGTTTTAATTTTTGAAGTTAATAGATAAAAATACTTTGCTTCTTTCCGTACCACATTTTTCTCTTGCGTACCGCCGGTTGAGAACCTCTGCACTATACAATCTGGACGGCTTTTCCATGTTTTTTTTTTTTTGCAATTCTTAATTTATAAAATTACTTAAAAAAAGGTATCTTACAATGGCTTACATTTTTAAGTAAAATATTATCCATTTCCATGGTGATCAGACGCAAGCCCCTCTTTTCATAAGCAAATATCCCTTCATTCGCAAAACAGGGTGCAAGAACAACAATTTTATATGGAAAATAATAGGCCAAGCAAAGCGGAAACGAGCATAGGAAGGAAGTACATGTAGAAGAAACGTTAAAAGAAGTTATTTTCTTCAACAGATCGAGTTACGTTCGTTTTTCGCTTTGCTATGGTCGTTGATCTCTATAGAAAATAATCGTCGCTTTTCCAGACTCTTTTTGAAGAAAAAGACTTATGAATCGCACTTCAAATTTATAGAGTTGCGTTCAAAATGCCATACCAATCTAAACTTGCATTATTGTTTAATTTTACGTTACTCCTTTGGCTTCCAATTAGGTATTTTCAATTTGCTATAACTAGTATATATTACCGTAGTAGACCAATAACTGAGAAATTAACTCTAGTCACTAAACGTGTAGAGTCATTAGTTTTTTTTATGAAGCAGGAATCATGAACAATGAGCAATGCCCTCGCCGGGACTAGAACTATGGCCTTCTCGAATATGCGTCGAGCGTGATGACCACTACACCACGAAGACATGCGAAGAAGGCGGGAGAAATACCTTATAACTCCCCCTTTCAAAGAGCGACAGGGGAAAAGGAAACACAATCGCCAAATCCCGGTTGTGGAGAATCATCATCCACCACCTTTATTGTTCGGCCACTTGTTGAGACATTAGGTATTTTTTGAAAGCAGGAGAGATGAGAAAAATGAGCAATGCCCTCGAACCACGGACTTCTCGAATACCCACCGAGCGTGCTGATCACGACACCAGGAAGCCATGCCAAGAAGATGGGAGAAATATCTTATAAACGTAGGTAATTTGTTTCCGAATTCGATTCCCGTGGTGGAAGAAAAACGTGTATTGGTTTCTCACAATGGTTTATCAATACAGCTACAGTGTATAACGTTTATTTCTTAGTAGAAAAACTTTTAGAGAATTATTCAATAGCTTTTATGTGTTTTGATACAGCTCCTTAATCTAATCTCAACACCTGAAACTGTTTAAAAGTTCTAATTATAAACTATTAAGAATAATAAATTACGATTTTTTTAAAAAATTTCCGTGAATAAAACCGATTAAGCTTGAACGTATTTTGCTACAGCTTGTAACCCAGCGTAATCAGCGCAATATTACTTGAAAGAAACAATTAGAGAATTGCAAATACAGAGCACTTACAGAATTGTCAAAAGTGTTAAAGTACAATTTTTTTTTCACATTCGTAGTATTACTTACATGTAAACAGAGCCATTAGTGTAAAATGTGACATAATTATGGATACATTCCACTGTTCATCAGTGCTATGAAATCAAAGAACACTCTGCGAGACTGGAAATGAAAAGTTTCTAGTTATGTACATGCTTAAACTTCAATTAAAAGGAAGTATAATGCTTTTAAAAGAATTTGTTTTCAATGGGACTAGTATATTTGTTGCATGAAAAATGTTGCGTGTTGGCTTATAAGAAATTAAAATAATTTAATACTTGCTAAACAAATGGGATTAATACATTTGGTCGTATGAAAATGTTACATGTTGGCTTAAAGGAAGCTAAAATAATATAATACTTACTAAAAAATTAACGCAATTTCAAAGTTTAGAAAAGGAAAAGCAAAGCTAAGAGATCATGGCAATTCAGACGAGCTCTGTCTAAGGGAGATGTCTTCATACAGGACTTTCAAAATAAAAGTGACGCTTACTCACATTACGCACTGAGAAAAACTATGAAACCTTTGCTACTGCTAGCCTGTTCGCCGGCATTTGAATTCAGGTCTTACTACCAGTGTTCAACAGTTTTACCGGTTTGCTGTTAGTGGGGAAGAAGCGAAGTTTGGAGTAAATGTTTTAAACTTCACAATTTTTAAGGCATTACGAAAGATAATTTTCAATATATTGCTGAGTGTAATGGCATAAAAATTCGATAAAAAATTTTTCGTAGAGGTTTGCCAAAATATAATTTTTCTTAAAACTAAAGACCCTTTTTAAAAAAAAAATTATATTAAAGAAAGAATTTCGAAGCATTTCCGGTTCGTTATCTCCCAATTACCCACAACAAAAAATGGGAAAATGTTTCTGATGTAATTTTAAGTTGGAATTAGAAGCTGTTTGTAGAAAACCGGATTGAGCTTACTAGATTTCCGAAAAACTCCTTAGGGCTGTCTACCAAAGGGAAACGATGCACTCTTTAAATATTTTTCAAGGAAAAATAGCTTGTATTCACCCTGCATATAGGGAAAGTCACGGGAACATCTGTATACAGCCAGATCATTAGCCAGGATTTAAACCTAGGTCGAACTACCAGTATTCAATGGTCGTTGGTGGTCTTTTCTTGAAAAGTATTGCTATTAATAGTTCATAAACCTTCAAAGCAGGAATTTCGAGAGAACAAATCGTTTTTCTCTCGAAAATATAATAATCAGGCTTCATGGCCAAAAATAATGGAATATATTTTAGTCGAATGTAAGGTAGTGCAGCCTTTAAAATTTTTCTGTATTAATTTTGAATTAATATTGAGGGAGCTCGAAGACAGAGTGGCTCGAGTAAGCCTGATTGATGCATTGAATATTGAATTCTTTGACAGCAGAACACATTTCAGCTTTACTAAATAATTAATTTAAAATAGTATTTCGTAAAATGGTAAAGTGTAATTACTACTTCATATTTTGCTTCCACGATATATTCTAATAATTGTTAATATAATATTACTAGAATAATGATATATTGTCGTATCGCTTTGCGTTAAATGAAAAAATAAACTAGCTTCGGTTCTTTTTTTAAAATTTAGTTTTTATTTTCAAAGTATGAATTCATAATTTCCAGCATTTAAAAAATGGGAGCTCGTAAAAAAGTGTATGTCTATATTCGAGATATGCCTTTAATGCTACACTGAAGTACCTTAAGAGAATCGCTAATTCAGAAAAGTTTCTGATGCTTAAATGTTATCCTGTCCTATTTAACCTTTATCGCAATCTGTATAATGGTTAATGACACGGCATGCCAAACCGATGGATCTGAATTCGAATTTAGAAGGTATGGAAGCGTACTGTACCTGTGCGGTAAGGTGGCACTCAAAATGCACGGCGAGCCGAAAGTTCTCGCGAGAGGTTGAGTTTAGGGAAAAAAAAGAGTTGTGGGAGCCTTTGGGAATGCCCTCCTGGATGTTTTCTCTCAAAATTGGGGCAGAACTGCACAGTTAGTGCAGTGGTACTGCATCTGTACGACCAATGGTGAATCTCTGGTGTCCCGCTCACTTCTGTCTGTTTAAAACTTAACAACAACAATAGTATGAAAAAAATGTGATGTGGACACCACATGACTTCCTTATATGGCCTATTAAATTACACACATTTTTTGTTGCACTTCATTTAAACTTTTTATCTCGAATTATTCTAACTTAACCAATCCCTCAAAGCAAGTTGAGAATGACATCAAAAATCGTTATTCATCTAAAATTATTTTTCTAAAAATTTGACATTGACATAACATGAATACAGTCATCCCTCGCTATTTCGCGGTTCATTTATCGCGGTTACAGTACATCGCGGAGTGTTCGAAAATATTCATCAAAAATTCAAAATTGAGGAATTATGACTCGAAAGTTGACAGCATGCCAGTAGATGGCAGAGAGTGCCCACACAATTCAAAATCCACCTCTCATTAAAAAAATCTGAAAGGTTTCAGATTTTATATATTACGCTCAAAGAGGCGCTTTTTAGCGTTTTGTGTGCTACTTTTATTTATTAAATATCATGTTCTTCGCAATTAAACCATAAAATTCAGTTCAACAGCAATACCGCAAAATAATTTAAAAATGAGCATGTATTTAGAATTTCCCTCGATACACAGTTTCGATCGCTGCATATAATTTTTTTTCCGTACAGTGTTGCCATTGCTCGCTTTGGAATCGTTGAGTTTGTTAATTAGAAATCCTTTAATCTCTGACAAAATATGAAATCGATAATAAAACAAATTCCAAATTAGGGCTTCCAGATGCCTATATTCGGTGGAAGATTCAAAATTTGATGGCTTTAGATACCGTCGTTTTACAACAGTGCTAGAAACATAGATACATTTATGCAGATTCTTCATCATTTAATTTCGTTAAATATAATACAGGACGGTAATATTTGGTGGCAACAGTTGAAAAGTGAATCAGCGCATCGACATAAAATGCCAAAACGAAATTAATAGCCTTTCTGAGCTAACGCTTCTTTGGGCTAAAAAAAAAAAAAAAAAGAAACTAATAAGTTAGAACGGTAGCTATTAAGAAAAGAACGTGTAGTGTTTAACAGAAATAAAAAACAACCTTTTTTAAATATGTTGCATTATGAATATAAAATAAATATAACCTTACGAAATTACTAGCAGTTCACTGTGTCTCGAATGTATTACAGTTGCGTTGTAGAGTCGAAAATTCGCCTGTATATTTAACTCCTCAGCAAAAGTGTGATGATAGCAAAAAAATAGGTTTTACAGGGATGATTGTAGATTCAAAAAAGAAATCCGAAATCGAATTCGTTGCAAAATTTTAAAGCGAATCCAGCAAATGTTTTTAATTTGTACGAAAACATGTCAAATATTCTAAGACCAAGTATATTTTATCTGCTTGAAAGAAGAGCAAGTTTTTCCTTGACAAAAAATTTGTTTTCATGTAAGATTTTATGTTTATTAGCCAATTATCTAAATATTTTTGTCTTTACTATCACTTTTACTTCCGTCGGCTCCCACCAGAATTCAAATTAAGTAATGTACTTAAGGAGAGAGTTCTTAAAGCTTTTTTACAGCTATCGGTAACCGTCTCATTGCTGTTTCTCCCAGAGTTTGAATTACTTGAACAGGGTTTAACCTAGCTAGCTTTAAATGCTCGCTTAAATTGAGGGCCTGAGCCAAAATTTACAGAGTCACTTTGGCTTCTATATCGCATATTTTAATATTTTGCTTTAAGTTTTGTTTAGGTTATTGACTCAAGCTTGAGTTTAATTTCTACTATTACAGAGAATGTGCAGTCTTAGGCTTAATAAAAAGGTTTATTTTTAAATTTTCTTCTGTGTTGGAGAGTTTTCGTTTTTTCTGAGAGATGGAGCAATAAGTGCCCTAAATAGCTCCACGGAGCCAGAGGCTAACATTTCAAGTAAAAAGCTCATACACATACATAAAGTGGTTGGGGAGGGAGATTAATAGGAAAAAACATCATATGCTCAAGTACAAGCTCAGCATTTTATTTGAACGTAACTCTTCCTCAACACAGAATTGTTTATAGCTTTCGAGATGACCGCGTGTTGTACTCTTGGCTGTCCGTGTACCAAAATATGATCCATTGTAATTTTTTCTTCAGGGCTTTAGTCAATGGCACTTCGTATAGTATTCTCTACCCACATAATTACTAAAACTCCAACCTCGAGTTGATGCATTAATGTATTACAAAACTCTTGAAAGTTTGGATCCACGTTGGCCGTTGGTTACTATTTTTTAAATGTGTGTTGACTTATATCAAAAACAAGTATAATATTTAGCCAATTATCAATTATTATTTAGCCAATAATATTAGCATAACATTGGTATAAAAATACATATAATCCAACATCAGTATCAAAACACTTTATTTTACTTGATGTCGGAGAGGGGAGGCAAATGTTTCATTTGACCTCTCTCTGCGTCCGTATATTTTCTGGCGGTAGGATACAAAAACATGCGATGCAATTAACGAAATAATTAAAATATCTTCAAATAAAATGTAACTCAGAAAGCGATTCATTACAACTGTCATAAACAAGAAGCATAACCGTTATTGAGCTGTAATTTCCAATTTCAACAATTGCATCATTTCAAACACTGTAACCAGCAGCTACGGAGATACCCGCGTAGATGACTGGGCCTCCTTAGAAGCCAAAATCCTATAGCTCTGAATCAATTCATTCTGCTGTTCTTCAGAACGTAAAAGTTTAATGTTACCTAAATTAATTACCCTCGGGCTCCAGGTCTTTCTATTTCAGTCTTAATGGCTTTCTTAACTATATTTCTTCCTAAGCTTTTAATCTTGATCCCAGAAATTATTTCTCCGAACCCTTTAATTTATGCTCCCTACCCTACGGGTGTTTTTTTCCTTCTCTTCTTGCTTAAGAACTGTTATTTCGACTTTTCTTTTCTTTTTTTTCTGTCTTTTTTTTTAATAGAAGGCATGTGAATATGCTAAATAGAATAGGAATGAAGCGTTCAAAAGAGGGAAAAAATAACTCCTTTCTCACTCGCTCGTAGGGATAGGAATTGCTCCCAAGGGGGTCTTAGGGAAAACCGGAAGAAACATGCATGTAAATTGCAGTGCTTGAGTATATAGCATAAAATTCTCAGGCAATTTTTTCCTTTGGATTAGCTGGGGAGAATAGTATTTATGAAGTTACCATTGATTTAACATTATTCATTAAAATTGTTTAAAATTCGAGTTAAATGGGAACATATTGTTGACCTGCTAAAAATTGCTGCGTTGTTAAGAACAGTGACTTTAATTTTGAAATATCTATCATTCTGCGAGGTCATGTTTTAATAAAGCATAATTTAATTTCATAAAGTTCATTGCACGTATTACAATTTTAAATTATTCACCTTCGGCTAAAGGTCAAAATAACGCAATAAAGAAAAATAACTCCGGTTTGCTATCTGCTTTCTGATGATAAGATTTTTAAAACTGGTAATCACTACTGGAAAGCGAAAAAAATACACCAGCAGTAAACTGCATGAAATATACACAATTGTAGCTCTATATCAGTTAATTAAAGAAAATATTATGAACTGTTGCACTTCCTCGCGCGTAATCTCAAGCTGTAAACAATCAGGAGGTCCAGCTAGTAAGTAGAAGATTCATGGTTCGACTCTCGGCGAGCGCACAAATTTTTTTCCACGTTACTTAGTGCGAAAAAATGTAATGTTAATAAACACAGAGTTACATATTTGGCAAAAAGTTTTGCGCGCATCTACAGATCATACTTATTAATTTAAAATTTATTGTTTAAATCAGCTAAAAAACTAGAATTACTTAAATAAGTAAATAGAGAACTTTATTTTATTTAACTAATAACAAGATCTGATATTGTGTTTATTTGAGAATTAAATGCCTTATTTAATGACGCAAGCAGATATTTATGGCTTTTTCATTAAGTTTCAACAAGTTTTTCTTTAAATCACTTTGTAAAATTTTAATGTAAAATATAAAAAAGAGAAATTCTGTTGAGCGGCTTAATTAAGAAATTTTGTTCTGCAATGATTAATAAATTTTACATAATTAAGTCAACTTTATCGTAATTATATAAATAGTGCATATTTAATATATTCACATTAGATTTACATTAATTTAAGTACTAGATTTTACACTTTAATGAAAACTAAAATTATTTATGGTGATTTTCTGCAGATGTTAAGATTTCTGAAATATTTTTTTACCGAGTTTTGAGTTCCGAAGTATTTTTTACTGTATCTCTTCACATTTAAATTTATTCGTTCTGTATCATGCTATTTCATCTTATTAGCCATTATTCTCAGCTAATGGATGTGAATGGACTTAATTCACAATTCTTCCAAATCTCGTAGCTGTTAATGCGAATAAGATTTTGGAGCTAAAGGCTTATTAATGGCCCAACCGTGACCCAGACTGTAACCGTGACACATAATCAGCGGCTCTTCCTCATTTGCTTTTCCATTGAATTCGAGAACACTTACACACGCCACCTACGGAAACGTAACTTTTGGGAATAATTACGGGCCCTTAATGACGCGGGCCACAGGCCGAATGACCGGGCCATTAGTGCATTGCCACCCCCAAAGTGTCAGCATAATTTCATTTGGCTTTTCCTCGGAATATGAGTTTGGTTAAAAGTCTGAACGAATGACGATTTCTGCTGTTTTAAAGCATTGCTGTTATAGAACGTGGAGAAGGGATTGGAGTTTTGTTGCTTTTAAGCAGCATTTAGCAATTATCTTTGCTTAATATATCCTATTTAATTGAGTCATTCACCCTCAAAAGAATTTGTTTCACCGTAAATACTTCATGTATTAATGTACATGATATTTACAAATTATGGGAATATTTGGGATATGTTATTAAACAAAGACAAGTATGAGGCTCATATATGTAATGTCTGAGGAAACCCTACATGATTATAATTTAATCATACCACCTCGCAAACACACAATGTGTTTAGACATGTTTGAAACGACACGTATTTGCAAGGTAATCTGCATAATTTACATGGTTCTATTTTATGGGTTCTGGATGTTACTCGGAAAAAACAGAAAAGTATATACCAAATTTTAAAGAACTTCCTGCGGAATATTATATTGGTACCGTAAATATGTATACGAA
Source organism: Stegodyphus mimosarum (assembly GCA_000611955.2). NCBI lineage: Eukaryota > Metazoa > Arthropoda > Arachnida > Araneae > Eresidae > Stegodyphus > Stegodyphus mimosarum. The sequence continues at coordinate 499,620 of KK113470.1, forward strand.
AAATTTCAAGAAAACCGGATAGATAGATGAGAATCGAGGATTCATTTCAAAATGCAACACTTTCAACCAAACAGAAATACCAGGAAATAAAACCGTGTAAAAAGTAAATAAAACTGTAAAATAGTAATTAACTACGATAATAGAACAAAATAATGATAATTAATGCATTAAAATAAATTTGGCAATACTGAAAGGCCTGATTTAATGTAAGACAGGAACTGCTAAGTTGTGGTAAGTAAATTTTAACCTTTTCAGTAGATATTTTCATTTAAAGAGCAAGAAAACTGCATTGCTATTCAAAATAAAGAGAATTTTCCTATTTGTCGATTAATGAATAGATCATAATGAAATCTGATATGAACATAGGTTCATAGAATATGAAAACAATATAGAATAAAATGATCATTGGTACACCTGATCGGGTGTAATATTCAGCGGAGTGGCAACGTCAGTGAGTCCACGTGGTGCATGGTCTCACTGCAGCAGCAACGCTGCGTTTTGGTCCTGGAGGATTTCTGTAAAGAGAAAAGCCAACTGCAATTACATTTCCAACATCGTCCCAAATTTGTTCCATCGTATTTAGACCTGGAGATTTGCTTGAAAACAAATCTGGATAATAATCAGTCTGGTCGTCTTCACTTTCCAGAAAATTGTCCATCTGATCAGCTGTAGGTGCACAAGTGTTGCCGTTCGTAAAATGTAGGCCAACTGCACATGTGCTTTAAACCTTCCTGCGCCAATGATTGTTACGCACGGTAATGCCTGCGTACTACGACTGTTGTTATGATAAGTTTGTTTGCGTAATATCAACCAAATTTCATTAAAAATCTGTTAATCAGTTTGCAAGGTTATTATTTTATATTAACCAGTTTATGATTTTGGTTTTTACTATCACTTTTCCTTTCCGTATTCCGCACCAGAATCCAAACTAGTTGTGTGTATTTAAGCTGAGAGTTTTGGATTTGGAAGCAAGATAGTGCATTTGCACTCGACATGAGTTGCTGCGAGTTCTTTCTTAACAGTAGTCATTATTTAGTTTTTCAGTCTCTCCCCTTCGATACTTTAATTTTGAACCGCCGGTAAAATCACTGAGCCAGCTTCTAGGCTAGTATTTAATAGCGTATTGTTTGGCTAATGTCCAACGCTAAAACTGACTGTCCTCTTTATTTGCATCATTATGAGTTGTAGTTATTGTAGCCCAAGAGCGTGCCCTTATGTCTCAGGTTCTGTTTAAATAAGAAGGTTGTTTATAATCTTATTATATTATTAATCTTATTAATCTTTTATATCAGACATAGCAAAACTCGTTTCATTTCTGTTAGGCTTATATGATTAGTAGAAGTTCTTGAGATAATCGACCAATAGTGAACATTTTTGTGATTTTTGAATACTAGTATAATAAGTTAAAATGTTACGATAGCTAGTAAGTTTTACAATAAGGATAATAATAGTTATTACTACAACTATTGATGCTGAATTAAGTGTTGAAGATAATAAATAATAACGTAAGTAAGTTAAAAATAATGGAAAATAATTATAACAGAATAATGCCGAATAATAATAATACTTCGTAATATTTATATCTGCTCTGCTAATAATAAATATCAATGGTAGTAATAATGTAGAAGAAGATAAACTATTTGTAATAAATACATTTGAATTGTTTTATGAATTACTTAAATTTCAAATACTGAAATTCGAGAACATGAATTTTAATATGCAGGTATACGGCATTGCTGTTAGCTTTACAAATGCGTGTTTTAAATTACTTCATTCGTCATTTAAAATTTTAGAAACTAAAAAAAAGCAATGAAAAGAAAAAACGTATTCATTTAATCTCGCTTTTTGATGGCACAGTTATATTTCATGCATAAAAATTGATTACTACTGAAAGATCATTTTGGCGTTACTAAGACGTTATTTGGCAATTACTTTTAAACAGCAATTAAAAATATCTGTGAGAATTCGTTACTTCAGTGACATCAAGTTTCGCATCAGTGTGAGAACCATCGACTAAAAGATATAAGGAGAAGGAAAGGAAAACAAAAATTAAAATGAAAATTACCGATGATTTTGCAACTCGTTAAAGAAACAGGAAAAGAGAAGGCCAATCAATTAACATGGATCACTCAAAGCCTCCCCGTTAATTGTGGTGCATTAATTGTTTATTAAAAACTTGCAAAGTGCTTTTAATCACGCCATCCCTATCCAATGTTTCGAGTCTAAGCTTGTAGGGAGAAAAATGAATAAAAAAAACTTTCTCAGAGTAATATTCCCTAACGAAGTTAAAAGTCTTTATCCGCAATGCTACATTGGTTCTGGCGTGTTTTTTACCACTCGAATATGTATTGCCACAATTTATTTTGTAATTCTTTTTCCTTTATCCTTTTTTTTCGCGTCTTGGAGCGGTTTTTCGCTAATTACTTAACACCGTAAGGAGTTACATGGCAGGGAAAAAAACACAAAGGTCTTTTGGTTTTTTCCCTTTCGAGGTAAAATGCTTCAAGTCATAAGTTATTCTGAGCTTATAGAAATAAGTATGATTCATTTAAATATGAATGATATATTTGACGCTTAACATTAAAAAAAAAGACAATAAATTAAACGATGCCTGTTAATTTACTAGCTAACTACTAAAAATAACTTTTTGTTTAATAATTCAAGATGTGTTTAAATGTTTTAGATACTGAAATATGACTTCTGATTTACGAAGATCACCAATCTTTGAGTGACTAATATCGAGAAAAATTATCCATTGGTACTGGGCTCAGGAATTAAACAATGCTAACTACGGAGATATTCGTTGGTTTCTCTATTTGTAATATAAATAAGTATTGTAATATGAATAAGTAAGATGTATTATCAATTAGAAATTCTGCTAGGGGTTTAGAATACGTCTTTTCCCAGGTAGACAGATACAATATTTTAATCATAACAGACAAGGGAATAAAAACAAGACAAAATAAATGCTAGTTTTAAATAACTAATTTCATTCATTAATTTCAAATATTTTTAATTGAATTAAGCAAGCAATATTTGATATAGAGAGCTATTGCTTACATAAAAATTCAAAATTTCACAATTCTCTTACATCCATGATAAATATACTTGATGGGCTATCTATTTATTATTAAAAACCTGTTAATTAAACTGTAGGGTCATTAGGTGTTTTGAAGCAGAAGACATGAAAAATGGGACGTGCCCTCGCTGGAACTCGAACCCTGGACCCCTAGAGTACGCGCCGAGTGTGCTACCGTTACACCGCGAAGGCATGCTGGAAGGAGGGAGAAAATACTTAAAAAAAATGCCAATTATTTTGAAAAAGATACGCTTAATTTTTTTTATGTTGTAATTTTTAAAGCCTCAAGTGTTATTCTGCAAACACACGTTTGGATATATGTATACTATGCATCCAAAAGCGTATTTGTATGCATAACACAGATATATGTAAAATCAATATAATTAAATTTTTCCTCTAGTGAATATGAAGTACATGAGTCAGAAATCAAAATTTTGCATTTTAAAATTTAAACAAAATATACAAAGTATTGATACTAGTATATTATTAGATATTTTCATTTATCAAAAGTTAATAATTACCGGGAAACCCGTGAGCATTACATTCGAGTAACATTTGGGATATGTGAAACGGATAATATCAAGCTTATGTACAATGCGATATTAATGCACTATACATAAATAATATAAAATTTGATTGTTAAATTTCACTTAATAAAAGCAGAACTTACTCTAAATAATGATAAGGTATTCCGAGTACCCGGACTGTAAATGTATAACCTATTTTTTGCAGCCTTTCTCTTGTTCCAGCAAAGAAGGAAATCCGGCGTTTTAGTCTAATTATCAAGAAAAGGCTACGACGCTGAAAAATATACTGTAGCTGTATAATTACTGTACTACTTAAGTACTGTATTGCATAATGACAACTATAATTTCGGGAAATGGCGGGACAGTAAAATTTATGCTTTTCTGTCAAAGAACTACATAAGCAATGAAAATCCGTTTGAATCGTTGATGCGTGATTACGCTCGTGGATAGAATGATTTTGAAAAGATGTTAATGACCATGTTTTGTTGCTGTGTTTCATTTTGTTATGGTTATATTTCATCACATTACTTAGCGAGCCTTTTTTTAACTTATGAAATGCTTATTTTTTAAGTTTTCAGAAATATTTTTGGACCTCCATGATAATGAAATATAGAAAAAAATTGGCATGCCATTCCAGAAAAGGGTCCGATTTTTCTAATTTCTCACCAAAAATTACAAAATTTAATATTTAGACATAATCTGAGTCGTAGAATCGAAATATGAAAAAAAAAAAAAAAAAAACCCCGCCATGTCACTTCAGAAAAGTCCGATTTTGTGTCAAAATGCCTATATTAGAACAACGCTATATATAAATCTAATGCATATCCTAAGTCAGGCTTTCGTTTCGAGACATCAAAAACGCAATTTGAATTTTGTCAATCAACCCAGTAGAACGGGTAACAATCAACTCAGAAAAATGGGAACTGTCCCATTTTTTTTTCCCTTTTTTTTTTTTTTTTTTTTTTTTTTTTTTTTTTTTTTTTTTTTTTTAGCTCACATAGTCACTTGATCTGATGCAATCTGTGTTTCAAATAGGAGAAATCTTCTTAAGACGAGAACCTACGATGCCATATGATTTTATTTTTTGACTGTGTAAAAATTCATTCGTGGATAAGTGAATCCGTGTGTGTTTTCAGAATGTAAGTGGTCAGCACATTCAACTAGCAGCTGGAAGTCCCCGAGGGTCGAATGCTGGCGAGGCACATTATATTTTCCCCCTTTCTTGCTCCAAAAATCCCAACATTCTAAAACCTGAACGATGTCACTTAAAGTTTTAAACTATCAAAATGTCCAACATAAATTAAAAGCTGAAGCATCGTGAGTGCTAATGTTGCTGAAAAAGGATTGTTGTTCATTTCAGCCTATGTATATTTATTATAAATCATGTAGATCCAAAATAATATTGATTTTTCTTTTCAATTTCAATTTATGGTATTCTGAAGTGCAAAAAAAATATGTTACATTCTTCAATATAATTTATGATTATTTTCTTAACTCTTTTGTTTTATTAGCTTCAGGAAAAAGAAACCAATTATTTTTACTAATATTTTGAAAGAATATTGATTGTTTTGGCCTATCTATCGACGCAAAACGGAATAAGAAAATATTCCGAGAGACGTTTCTCTCCCAACATTATAGTTCATAATTTAAAGAAGCTGTTTCAAGGTCTTTTCACCCTTCTTTACTTACGCCCATTACCAGACAGCACTTATTTTCTGTACCTAATTTCAGACTATAGTTCAAGCCAATATTCATTCATGAAGCGAAAGACGTTAAACAAAAATGAATGGAAGGATGAGGCAAAAGCGATGTAAGAAAATGACCCTGAAGGGCGTATTCTGAAGTGACAATAAATTAAATGGGAGATTTCTAGCACTCTGAATCGCTGAACGTAGCTGCCATTCAAAATTTGGGCTGGCAGTTTTGTTTAGCGTAGAGGAATCAATTCGGGGGTTTTCCTCTATATTTCCGGAATGAGCGTATTTCTCGGAAAAATTTCTTACTGAGTTTTGCTTGATAAGTCTGATAAAGGTTTTAGGCAATACTACAATACTGTTGCACTTAAATGACGCACCATTATAAATTAATGGTTTGGTTTGGTTTAGTCGATTACTTCAAATCACACGGATGCTATCTGTCTAAGGGCAGAGATGGTTCATGGGTATTTTGTGAGGAAGACTGGTTAGTATGCACGTTACAAATGGGGAAAATCGTGAAAATGCCCACGCAGCCAGTCCATTCGTCGGGATTCGAGCCCGGACCGAACTACAGCGTACAGTGACTTTACCGCTTGGCCACTGGTGGGTTTTTAGATTAACGTATGTAATGCATAAAATATATTATTTTTAATATTTTTACAAAAGAATGCGTCTAAAAATTAAATACTAAAAACCAGGCACCTGGGATTGACGTAACGTAATTAATCTTTTCAGATTTACTTTGTTTTCGCCGATTTCTGTTGCTTTTTATGAATTGTTTTAGCATTAAAAGAGAGATTTTTTTAAAAACGCTCATATCCCTGAATAAGTATTCCGAAGAACATTTTTAAGAAATTTCATAATGCAAAAAGTTCTTTAAAAATTCTATATTTTCATTATCCTTATTTTTAATTTCCTTCTGTGGAATAACTACTCATTTTCAAACGTAGTTACCATAACATAATATAAAAAGATGACTCGGAAGCGATTACATATTGAATAAATTAAGAAAACTTTTATATCTCTAATTTTTAGTATTAAGTGCCTGTAGTATACTAGAAATTTTTTGTAATTGTTCTTCAATTTTTATTCGAATTTTTAATTAGCGGGCACAAATAATGGAACTTCTGTTGCACATATTTACTTTTTTTTAGCCTCCTAGAGTCACAGCTGTGCATATTAATGTACATGAAGGTTAGGTTAAGTGATTAAAGCAAACCACATAAGGCTTCATTCCAAAGGAAGGGGTGCTTTGATGGAGGACTTTTAAGGAAAACTGGCTTTCATTTACGCTCCACGTGGGCAAAATCAGGACAGGAATAAACATATTGGATGCAGGTTCTATCTTGCTATGCGACTGATCGAATGAAGCATCGCACAAAATTTCCGTGTTAACTTTCCAAAACTTTTTCCTGCCATTATTATTTGGAAGGTTATGTGTACTAGAATAAAGTCTTTTTCGCAACAATTGATATTTATTAATTTATATCTGAAAGTGTTCTGACTTATAAAATATCATTTTGTAGCGCTCAGCTACATAACACGCCCTTTATCGATTATTTTCGACATAACTTAGCAGTTACGCTAGAAATATATGCTGATTATTTAGAATTTTAAGTTCGTTTATCGTAAAAATGGTTCAGCAACTATCAAACTAAAAATGTGTCGAAGTTTCATAATAATTATATCTTCTGAATTTCAATTACTTACGACTCAAAATTTCTCTAATTTGAATTGGTTTTGCACTATAGATAGGCTAATGATTTTAATAAGTAAATTAAAAAAAGCGCAAGTTTCTTTTTTTTTCTTTCATTTACTTATTTGTTTTTATTTTTTACCTCGATAATGCTCTTAGCAATCTTAAAACTGCATTTCCAAAAACTGTTTTGCAGTGTTACGCTACGTTTCGTTATACAACACGACAACGCATTTGTTACCTACAGGCATTGGCAAGTGTTCCCAATTCACGAAATATGATATTGCACTGTACTTGTGTTTGTTATAAGTCATTGACTTTTATGGTCCTCGATATCTGTTGATTTGTTTTAATTTTAATAATCTGTCTAAAACTTACTACTTCATACTGATGCCTTATCTGTTGACCGCCAATTAATTCACGGGTTACCAATGAATAACAACCCTGATGGTCATCGGAGTCTTTTAATTTAATTTCGACATTAGAAATGTCGTTAGATGAAGTTTTACAAAATTTGTAAACTGGCATTTGCGTTACGCTACGTTATATTAACAAGAATTTATAAATCATGCAACGTATCAGCTGCTATGAGTGAGGAATATTCCACGCGGTCTCTCAAGTAAATCCAAATGTTGCCAGTTAGCAAAGCATAATTTCTTTCACTGATTTTTCAAATGCAAACAATCTGTATAGATTTTACAAAGTGAATAATTTAAAAGCAATAAACGCATTTCTCAATAATTTAAGTTTGCATTTTGTTTAATATTGTAGCTAGTAAATATGATTTAAAGTATATTTAATTTATAACATGTGTAATAAATTTTATGAACGTCCACAGCAGTATTTTAATTAAGAAAATGTGTTTTTAGCATTCGATATTTTCTAGCACTATATGTAATTAATTTGTAGCAAAGCATCGTTTGATTAGTCAATTAAATGTATTGCAAGTCAGTTTCTTCTTTCTACATGTTAATTAGATTCCAGTTCTGATTAAAATGTTGCCCAAGACGACTTACTTCTATTTACCTCTAAAAAATCTTACTGTGAACGTGGCGTTAATTTCCACTGGGAAGAACTTATGGTTATAATCACTTTTCACCCATCTGGTGCCGGGGCATTTCTTGCACTGTTTTGTTCTTCCTGCAGCCCCTTTACCTACAGCTGTAAGGATGAAAAAAAAAAAAAAAAACTGCACAAGGAAACAAAACAATAATTCGACTGAGTACAAAAAAAGAGGAGAAAAACCCATCTTTAGCTTTTATTACCGTCTTATTTGCTTTTGGCCTGTTAACCACCATTAATAGCTTTCCTTTAACTTCGGAGGTATTTTTTTGCTGTTTTTTGCCTCATTCTCGTTGTTGTTTCTTCCGGAGCGAGATTCGGTTTGGGGGGGGGGTAGTAGAAGAACGACAGGTGCAGCGAATTTGCGACCGCAATTAACTTTAACCGCTATTGCTGTATAGAATAATCTTATTGTTTTTATTTATTTTTCTTCTTTCCGCTTCTGCAGAAATTTTATTATTTTAGGTTGAGGTAGCTCTTATTTCGTACATATTTTTTTTTTGTCTTGTTTACTATGAAAAACAATATCGGCAATGTAGAGAGGGAATTTTTTTTTTCCTCCTCTTTCACTGAGTTTGTTGCGTTTACACGTGGTGTTTAATTAGATATTAGTGCTTTAGAATTGTTTTATGAGTTTTAAAACAACGGCGTTCCCGTACGGTAAGGCAAAATGTTAGGAAACGATTTTCATTAAAGTTAGGAAAAAAAAATTTTTTTTCAAAAGAAAAAAAAATTGCTGATAATTTTAAGTTTTTCTACAGTGTAATGATGATGACTTGTGTAGTAACAGTTTTGAGATATAATTTATTTTAGTGGGAAAAAAATTTCCTTAAGCGTTGATGCAAAATTTTCATAAACAACTTTTTTTCCCCTTTAACTTTCACCTAAATATTGTCACAAGAAATAAGAAATGTGTGTGTAGAAAGTGAGGGAGGGAGAACTAATGCGGAAAGTATCCATTTTTTCTTTTGACTTCTCATATCATTTTACTTAAACTATTGATTACCAATACAAGGCTTAATTGTTATATTTCTAAAAGTTTAGCCCTCGAGGAATTAACTTTTTCTCCCTTCCCCCTTATCTGCTATCCTATAGTTGACAGGCCATTAGTCAGGCGAACTGAAAGTTCCAAATTCAAATCCGAACAAGGGAACAATGTATCTTTTTGACGATGCGGTACTCCAAGCTAAAACTTCTTGTCTAAATTAAAAACGGTGGATCTGCTTTGTCACAGCGATAGGACTGGTGAGTAAATTAACAGACTGTTGCAACAGAAGTATGTAAAGACAGTTTCCGATTATCCGGGGAGGATTAACCGGCCTTGTTAAAAAGATTTTTTATTTTATTGCGGAACGATAGAAAAATTACTGTTACAGACTATAAGTATAAAGCAAACCTATCAATGGGGCAATGCAAGAAGAAAAATAATGTGAGTATACTAACAATAGTGGGATTTTACTAAGCTTTTGTAATGAAGTGACCCAGACTTCGGTTTAAATACTCGTTTCTACCTCACTTACATAAAACGTAGGTGGGAAATGAGAAGGAAAAGGAAAGGCTTGTTACAAAATTAAAGTAACTATTAGAAAATTAAAATGGATCGTACATAATTACGAGAAAGATCACTATGGTTATTTGCCTAAGAAGGATGTCTTCAGGGAAGATTTTCTAAAGGAAACAAGCTCATATCCAAGTTACACGAAGGATAAACCCCTCAGCTAATTCGTTCGTCAGGATCTGAATCCAGATCGATGTTCAAAGGTCTAATGTCATTAAACAAAG
>KK113470.1:509512-546888 GCA_000611955.2 Stegodyphus mimosarum
TGCAACAAACGTGAATTACTTACAAGGTTCTTATCCTCAAATTCTAAGTCCTGAACTGGAACAGGGAGCGGAAGGTACGCTATGTTCTGATGTAACTGCTGGGCTGGAGAATAACTGCACGTGAAAGGGATTTGAAATCCTCTTTTATTAAATCACTATTAATAACAAACCTCCCAATTCGGGAGAGATACAGAACGTAACAGACCACACTTAACTTAACAATCGAACTTAACAATCAAATAATACTTAAATAAATTTAAATATAACTTAAATTAAACTTTGCTTCGCAGAGCAATTCGCGGAAGTTGGCCTCTATCTAAAAGGGTGCGTAGCAAGGTATACTAAATACTACCGCACTTTAATTTATTTTACAATGCAATCACGTAGTAAGCACTATGGCTTATAAATTTAAACTGCTAGCTGGTCAGGCGAACGTTGAGCAGCGTGACCGTGATCTGAGGCAAAGCTCTCACACACCGAGAGGTTTCTACCTCTGGCTTAAATAGTGCTTGGCTGAACTTCAAAAATTAGCATAAGCTAAAAACGCGCGCTTCTTCTGACAGGAAGTTGAAGCAGAGAGGAGATAGAAAAGATTTAAATTAAAATAAACTTGGTTAGTTTAACTAAAACCTTACATACTTCCCGCCAGAATTGCGATAGTTAAACTACTTTGGTCCAAACGGACCATGTTGAAAACTAGCAATTCTAAATAGTCGAAAATTTCACTGTTCTAAACTTAGGCCAACTCTTACAAGGCAATATATGTTTGTGTAAAATACAGACGAAATTTTCTGGAACAACAATCTTCAACATTTTTTTTTTCAAGTCTTATTCTTCAAACAGTCTTACTCCTTCCAGCAAAATCTGGAAGGAAAACAACTTTAGTATGACATAATAACAGAATAATTCTAAGTGGTACAAATCCTTTTTTTTTTTTTCTGTGTAATTTTGCACACACACATTATCATTCAAGCACAATTAAATTCTTCCCCCGTATGCTCTCTCACCGGTGTTGGATGTAAAGCAAACCGCCATTGCGGGTTTTTATGTGTTCGGGGGTGTTCAACTCTTCCACCTACAATCGACTAACATTAGTTAGAACTTGACATACGAGACCTGAAAAAAACGCCCTATAACCAGCTAATCCTAAGGTTCTCACTAGCTTTATGTCTAACACTTTAAGTGTATTTGGTGGAGAGCCTAATTAACACTTGCATTCTAAAATAGTGAATCTTTAACTTTTCATGCATACAAATTCGCAGTTTGCACACAACATTCACATTAATATTGCACTTAACGTGCATTGCTAGCATAATATTATTTGTTACATTTCATAACACATTAACAATTTCACAGCAATCCTGAAATGCAAATAGAAGTTAAATTTCTAAGCTTACAGAAATATAGGTTAAATTTCTAAGCTTACAGCAAGTGCTTCCTATTCCTTTCTCAAGGTACTTTCTTGAAATATCAAATTACATTGAATTAATAGTCTACAGACTAAATCGTGTTTTTCAATTTTCCGAATTTTCATTCTAGACATTTTACAAGTCTTTAGACAAAGCGTCGTACAAAATCATTTAGTTAACATATTCTTTTCAGCAATTCATTGCTTTTACAGAATTAATCTATTTACAAAATTAAGTAATTTTAAATCTTTAAGAATTACAATTTCTTTTAACAAAACATTTTACTTTCCATATGAGAACTTATCGCTCACTTGGCGTAAAAGTCAACCTCGCTTGAGGTAAAATCAGTCCTGCAACTTGCAGTATACTCAAAAATTAACTAAACTTTTGAATACGAAATTGTACTTATCTTATTATGATCGTCCATCCTTTTCTTGGCCCAATCTTTAAAACTTGAGTAAGTTGTGGCCTGGTTCAGTTTCCTCGTTTTTCGTTGTTCTTTCGGAGCCTGCTCGTCTCTTTTTCTTTTGAAATTCCGTCGTTGTATCCTCGGCAATTTCCTTTGTAGAGGAGGTTGCTCCGCTGGACGTTTGGTGGACTGGGCCCTTCTCTCCTGGGCCCTTGCTCGTTGCTTGTCCTGGTTCCTGCTGTATTCGGGAAGTTGATTCTCAGGCTGCAATCGACGTTTCTTGCTTCTCAGGCACCTGTCCGATGATTCCACAGTTCTTTTGGATACATTGGGCTTCCCTTGCCCATTCTGCTTTCTTCTCTTGGTGCGCTCGTAATTCCGTTCGTAGATTTGTTCACCTGCATCGTGAGACTTTCTTTTGAAACCACCTTTTTGGTTCTTATTTCTTTGTTGGGGGGGAGCTTTCTTCTTCTGACATTTCGATGCCGTTGTAGCTGGTTCCTGCTGTTTTTGCTGACGTATATCTTCCTGGCTAGTCGATTGCCTCGGATCCTGAAACGAATCTTTAAATACAGCCATTTTGCTGCGATTATAGAACGGTTTTATTTGGTCCACATTCGCTTTGAGCGTTTGACCATCATTTCTTTTTAATATAACCACTGCCCCCGTAATTTGTTCAATTGTGAACGGGCCTTCAAAACGCGGAAAAAATTTCCCCACCTTTTCCTCTGGGGCATTTGACAAGTTGTGTTTAATCTTCAACACTTCATCTCCCACATTGTACTTGACCTCTCTTCTTTTTAGGTCATAGTACAATTTCTGTTTTCTTTGGGCCATTTCTATATTTTCCGTCGCTTCCCGTATTAACTTTTGTATATCACTCATTTTAAATTCTTCTGCCCTTTCCTGTACAAAGAACAGTTTATCTAGGGGGGTCAAGATCTTTCTTCCTAAGAAGAGTTCAGCGGGTGTTTTTTGTGTAGTATCGTGTTTGGCGGTCCTAAGGGCAAATGCAAATTCATTTATATGGCTATCCCAGGTAGAGTGATAGTTTTTCACATAACTACGAATTATTTTCACTACATTTCTATTCACCCGTTCCGCTATGTTTGACTGCGGACGATACGGGACCATCTTTAGATGACGTATGCCCAGTTTTGCACACATTTCCTCAAACATTTTACTAACAAACTGAGGACCATTGTCTGAAATAACTTTTAGGGGCGCCCCGTATTTTAAAATATACTTATTTAGAATTGAATCTACTACAATTTTTGCAGACGCGCGTTTTAACGGAATTAACTCTAACCATTTGCTAAAATGATCCACTATAACTAAAAGATATCGGCTTTTATTAACTTTACTTCGAGGGTAAGGTCCAAGTAAATCGATGCCTATTATTTGATTTGGGAATTCTGATTTAATACTATTTAGGAACCCGGCCGGGCGGAAATTAACATAATTATTTAATTGACATGTTGGGCACGACTGGACATACGCCCTAGTAAACTTTTGCAGTTCTGGAAAGAAAACTGCCTCGCGAACTCTCTGAACAGTTTTTCTTATACCTAAATGAGCCGAAATGGCACAATCATGCAACTCTTCTAATACATTCAACCTCATGCTAGCTGGGATAACCGGTCTATATTCATGATTCTCATTAGTAGCTTTCGTATAGAATAACAGTCCGTCAATTAATTCGTAATTTTCGGCCCTATTTCTTATCGGCACAATATCCGGATGATTGAAATTCTCAGGGTCGGCCAAATAATTGTATATATTTTTGAACTCCGGATCTTTTTTGAGTTCGGCTATTACTGTTTCACGAGAATCTAATACTTTGGATGTTAACATGGCTATCTTAATTACACTTCCATTTTCATCTAAGTTAATTCTGCTTAAAGCATCTGCCACAACATTTTCTTTTCCCGGCGTATGTTTAATTATTAGGTTATATTCCTGTAATTTGAGAGCCCACCTTATTAATCTGGGTGATAAATTTTTTCCAGAATAGAGTCTAGTGACCGCCGCGTGGTCGGTATATACAGTTACTGGAGAACTTCCAAAGAACACACGAAATTTCTGTACTGATGCTAACACTGCGAGAGTTTCTCTCTCTGTTGCGGAATAGTTTCTTTGGGTTTCATTTAATGTTCGGCTGAAAAAAGCCACGGGCTGACCATTTTGGGAAAGCACTGCACCAATCGCGAAATCTGAAGCGTCCGCTGAAATCTCTAATCCCTTATCCCCTTCTGGAAATTTTAAGACGGGAGCTTGAGTCAATGCGTCTTTCAATTTTTGAAACGCCAAGTTGGCTTCTGCTGACCACGAAAACCTAGCTTTTTTTCTTTTCAACTTTAGCAGTGGCTCAGCTATTTTTGCAAAGTCTTTAATGAAAGCCCGGTAATATGAACACATCCCGAGAAACGACGATAATTTCTTCGCTGTTTTAGGAACAGGATAATTTCTAATGGCTACTATTTTTGACTGATCCGTTTCGATTCCCTTTTGGGAAATTTTAAATCCTAAATAACGTAACTCTTTTGCGGCAAATTTACATTTAGACGCATTTATCTTTAAACCAGCTTCGTTTAACAATGAAAATACTTTTCTTAAATCTTGTAAGTGTTGTTCTAGAGTACTACTCGTAATTATAATATCGTCTAAATATATGAAAGTGCTTTTACCAAGGACTGGTCTTAAGACGATGTCCATACATCTTTGGAACGTTGCCGGCGCGCCGGATAATCCGAACGGCATTCTAAGAAATGCGTACGTACCAGATTTCGTTATGAACGCGGTTTTGTGTACGTCCTCGGGTTTTACCCCAATCTGAAAATAGCCACTCGTGAGATCTAATGTAGTCATGTATTTTGTAGACGAAATATTTCGAATAATTTCTTCAATTATCGGCAACGGATATACAGGATATTTTGTAACTGAATTTAACTTGCGATAATCTATAGCAAAACGCCACCGCTTCGGGTGCGTAATCGGGTAATCATTATTTTTCTTACACAGGACAACGGGGCTAGCATAACTGCTAGAAATTGGCGTGATGATTTTATTCTTTAACATCTCTTTAATATGATGTTCAATTATTTCCTCTTTTGTCCTATCATATCTATATGGCTTTTGCCTAACTGGCTGAGCGTCCCCCGTGTCAATGTCGTGGTTCACCACCTGCGTAAAGCCTGGTACATCACTAAATAAATTCGCAAAGTGACTTACCAGACCTTGGATTTTCTCTTTTTCCTCTGCTTGTAAATGTTCCAAGTCCAGCTGCGGGGGCTTATCATTCTTCGCTTCAATTGGCTTCATATTTAATGTTAGTTCTCCCCCCTTGAAATCAATTTTTGCTTCTGCCAAACTAAAAAAGTCCACACCTAGAATAATACAAGTCTGCAGGTTACGCACAATATAAAACAGGATTCTTACCTGTTCGTTGTTGATACGCACGAACAATGGTACTTTTCCTAAACAGCTACATTTTTCTCCTTGGGCCGCTATGACATCCGTGTCTCTTGCACTAAAAATTCTGTAACGTCGAAAGTGCTTCTTAAAGAATCTTTCCGATACGAAGCTGCTTTGGGCTCCTGTATCCAAGAGGGCTGTCGCCGGTATGTTGTTGATTAGAACTTCAATCTTCGGCAAACTCAAATTCTTAACGACCACGGTGTTTAAATTGATTTTGGAAGGGTTTTGCGCTGCTTCGGACTTCTTCACCTTCCTCGAAGAAATCCCTCTTAGTTTAAATTCTTTTTCTTCTGGTTGCCCTCGGAATCTTTGCTTGTTCTTCTATTAAATTCCCTTCGTTCGCCGCTCGCTTTAGGAGACACATCTTTCTTCGGCCATTGCTTCGCCTTATTCCCGTAACTTTGATTTTGCTTTTGCTGCGGTCTTGGCGAACTCCACTGACTTCTTCGCTCAAATTGGCGTCGTCGTTCGTTGTCGGCTGTTCTTCGGCTTTCAAATTGTACCGCGAGCTCAAATAATCTGTCTAATGTTGTTGGATTTCTTAGTTCGATGAAATCTTGAACTTGGGGCAGTAGCCTAGGAAGTATAACTTGAATAATTTCAGGATCCGGGCGACTTCCATACAAAAGCTTGAAAACTTGAATTTTCCTCAAAATAAAATTAGACAAATCTTCTATTCTTTCTTGGTATCGGCTAAACAGTTCAGCTTCCAATCTGGCTCGATCTCGCACCACGGGAAATGCTTTCACTAGAGAATTCTTGAAATTTTCATACGTATATGTGGGGCTTCCTGGTTCCCCCAAGAGATTCTTCCCGATGCATTTGAACCAACTTAGCGCTTGGCCCTTCAAAGCGCTGGTAGCAAGAGCGACTTTCTGAAATTCGTGGACTGGATATAGCATGAAGTGGGAGTCTAGCTTTTCCAGAAAATTGATTACGGCTGTCTTGCCGTCAAAACTTGCCGCTGGCTTCATGGCTGCTCGCATGGTTTGTACGATGTAGCCGAATCCTTCTATGCCAGGAGGTGCTATCTCAGGATTCTGGACAGGTACAGCAGGTGTCTCAGGTTCGTATTCTTGTTGCTGAGGCCATCCTCTTCTTTCTGCTCGGGTTTAGTTTAACTAAAACCTTACAACGTCACTTGCTTTCAGATGTGGGAGAAACAAAGTTACGAAGGTAGTAGTTGCTTTTGAGCAGACTAAAAAGCGCAAACCTTGTAACGGAGTAATATTCGTTTTACCTTCTGTGTCATTAGTAGGTCGAATTGGACTAGCAATAGCAGATTAACAAGTATATGAAATATGTTCAAATAGTAAATGGTGGTCGAAAAGATAAACTGGGTTTCTTCTGGTCTCCATTCCAATTGTTTTTAAGTGGGTAAGAGTGTAGAATGATAAGGCAGCAGTTACATGTATTCTCGTGGTCTCAGCGAATTTTCCCGAGCTAGTTTATCTTTCTCAAGTCATCACCTTCTAAATAAGTGATCTGTCCTTTATCCCAAAATCCATATCCGTAATGTTCTATAACACTTTTAGTCGAATTTGTAAATTACTTAAGAATAATTTTGCTAGAAACTGCATTATTTGTTGTACACATGTATAAATAGGGAATGAAAACTTGCGATAGCAAATTGGCTGTGTAGAATGTGAATCTCTGGATGTAGATGATTGTAAAGAGAAATGCTGTTCCCTTGATACTTCTATCCATCTTGATGTTAAAGTCTGAAGACAGTTGGAGTCGTTCGAATTATCATCTTAATATTGGTGTAAGAGGAATCTCGCAAACACGTCTGAAACAAATTGCCTTCGTCGCACACCTTTTTTTTTTGGTAGATAGCCTTGTAGCTAAACATATTGGAATGGATACGACTACTAACACTATCGAATCACTCGATATTCGAATGCTGACCTTTTGTTGTAGATCTTTAAGCAAAGATCTAGCCTTTCCCCGGATAATCAGAAAACTCAATGGCATCCGCTTCTCTATCAAATCCTCGATCCTCTGACACACCAATTTCTCCATCTCGGAAATTGGACTCAAGACTTTCCGTGGCAACGGTTGGGCCCTTCGGCGCTATCGCACCTCTCTTGCTTTTAACAATGCAAATTTTGCCCTTCATTATGCCATTCAGTGTCGAAATAGATAGATTTGTAATCAAAGCTGTTGCTGATATAATTTTAGCTTTTGCATAAGAATTCTAGAATATTGTCTTGTGACTTGAGATTCATGGATGTTACTTGCTGCATATTAACGCCCGCCGTGCTTAGTTACTAAGTTAAGACCGACTGATTTGAATTATGCCAAAGTATGCAAGAGTTATATGCAAAGAAAAATTTTCTTCATGTAGGACTTTCTAAGGAAAACTGGCTCATATTCACGCTACACATAAAAAAATATATGAAAATGTTTCTTGCATCCAGCCAATTCGGCAGGTTTCGAGCTTGGGCGAACTATCAGTTTTCAGAGGTCTTATCCACTCGGCCTGTAGAGGCTGCATAAAAATTTTATGCATTGAGGCAGTAACTTGAGTTAGAAATCAAGCGAAAAAGATTGGATTATTTAGATTAACGCACAAAACACTTCAGGAATTTCTGCTTAAGTGCAGTTGCCTTCGTCGAAACCGTTTATCGGGATTTGAATCCCTGTTGTTAACCTGTGTTCAGCGATTTTATAGCTCGACTGGCTAATAGGCCACGAAATGAAAAGACAGCTGAAAGAAAACATAATTAAAAGAGTTGCATCTGATTTTAATTTTTCATAAATTAACAACTGCGGTTTATTGGAAGTCATATAAGATTTCTCAAAACGTATAGTTTTTATGAGCAGTTTCTTTTATTTGTATGTATAAATAATTTCATTCCAATATGTTAAAAAAACTTTCGAGCACAATTCAAATGGATACAATCTTATATAACTATATTATATTCAAATGGATACAATCTTTGTCAGGTTTTAAAAGCAACTAAAAAAAATTTGAACATGTTAAAGTTTAACGCTTCCAAGAGTTTTCTAATAACGTTTTAGGAAGTTAAAAAATTCTAATACAATAAAATAAAATTAAAAAAAAAAAAACAAATAAAAAACCTGAAAGGTTGTAGATTTTAAATTACGCCTAAAGGAGCTTTTTTTTAATGTTTTATGTGTTACCTTTATTTATTAAATATTAAGTTCTTCGCACTTAAACCATAAAATTCCGTTCAACAGCAATATCACAAAATAATTTTAAAATGAGCATATCTTTAGAATTTCCAATACATAGTTTCGAGCGCTAGAGTTAAAAAGGTTTCCCCCCCCTTAGAGTGTTGCCATTGCTTGCTTTTAAATCGTTGAGTCTGTTTATCGAAAATTCGTTAAAGTTTTACAAAATATGAAAGAGATAATAAAACAAATTCAAAATTCCGAATTTGGGCTTCCAGATGCGCATATTCGGGTGGAAACGTGCGTTATTCAAAGTTGGATGGGTCTAGGTACCCATGTTTTATCCCATTTTGAGAAATATATATACATTTATGCAGATTCTTCATTGTTTTAAGTTCTTTAAATATAATACAGGGCGATAACATTAGATGGCAACAATCTGAAAAGTGAATCGGACACGCAAAATTGCAAAACGAAAACAGTAGTCCTTCAGGGACAAAGCCACTTTGGACTAAATAAAATTTTAACTTATAAAGATCATAATATTAAAAAGAAATTGCCATCAGATCTTGGTATAAAGAATTTCAGTTTAATATTTGAAACCATTTCAAGTTAAGCAACTATGATAGACATAGCAGTTAAAAAACTGGATCACGAACGTTAAAGAGATACTAGATAAAATTTGTATTTAAAGTACACTTATTTAGTGATAAGAGGTAATAATAATAAGATTCATTCAAGACGCAGTTATAGTTATATTTAACTCTATCACTTGAGTATGAGACTTGCAACAAGTATTACGTTTAAATCATCAAAGTTTTGTTAGAACACGGTTAGAGAAAACAACAAACACCTTTTCGAGGTATTTAAAAAATGATTCGTCATCGCTTCTCCTGTAGAACCGGCCTCTCGTCACGCAGAAGTCGATCAACATATACTTTTTCCCTCAAACAACTCGGGGATTCCCGGCATTTTGTATTCCTGCCCAAAATCGATTCCGCTGGATGTTTCGACTGAAATGAAGAGGCACTCTCATAAATCGCCTCTGTTTACATTCCTTTAACCTCCCGCGTGTCCGCGTGGAATTTGGGAGATCAATTAAGCGCTCGAAAAGTGGCAACATTCATCATCTTCGTACAATTAAGCGCCGTCGGCCGGATAGTGTTGCCGATAATAATTAGGCTCTTTTGGGCAATTGACAGAATTAAATGACTCGTAAATGACTTCGAATGCGCTTCCATTATTACCGGGCGTCTGGTTTCGACTTCGGTGCGCTGGGCATAAAGCCCTGAATTGAGAGACGTCTCTCAATTCGGGGCTTTTCATATACATAAATTGACCTGCTCCAAAGATGAAGAGAGAAAACGAGTTTATAAATTATAAAACTATTACAGCGCTTAGTTATATTGCCAAGAGGTGAAATAAAATTAATATACGGTAATAATCTTTATACAGTCTGTCGCATTATACTGAAACTGAGAGCTGTTCGTATAAGAAAAATATCATTGTTTATATTGTTGCGTGAGCACGGGTTCGTTATGGATTAAATGCACAAGTAGTTAAAAAGTTAATAAAATTTATTCTTTTCACAAGAAATAAAACAAAATGCTGAAATATTTCCTCAGAGATATTCGTACAATATCACAATATCTCAAACGTTAAACAGAACTCAATTCAAAACAAAGAAACTAATTCTATCTCACAGCGAATTCGCTACAATCAATCACAGCATTAAGTAAACAATACAGTTCGCTTAAAACAGCAACAACTAAGCTGAGGTGTTCTAATTCGGCTTTTACATGTTTTTTAATTATTAATAAGAACATTCTGGTAAAATCTATTTATATATTTTCTCGATTTTTCTGGATGACAAGAGCAATTACGAGATATTTATATATTAATTATTAAATGCACGCGCTCTTGTATTTTTACTTTTCCGACGTAGCTTTCTCTTCGAATTTGTCTGCGTTGGGCGAAACTCTTAATAATTTGATGAAGTTTGTTTTCGCAAAAGAAAGTAAACAAGTGACAAGTTCGCTTTACAGTTCTCGAATTTTCCACAAAAGAGTCCATTCAGTCGCCGATTAAGATTACATCTAAGTTCATCATGCCACTTGCTATGCCGTTTGCGTAAAATTTGCAAAAGCCTCTGGTTTCACCGAGTATCGTGATAAAGTTAGGAAGCAACATTGTAACGCTTTGCTTATTATTCTTCAAAGCTTTCCAACCTAACGGTGCTTTAACAATAATTACTTCCACTCCTATCGCGTTACAACTAGAGCGAGAGTTTGCACCATTACTTATGGTCAATATCTTGCAATACTTTAGGCCACTTGTCTGGAAATCTGCTGTTATCAAAATAAAACTCTCTCAAACAACTGGTTCGGCAATACAAATCGATGTGAACTCTGACCAAACAGATTGACGCTAGCACTTAGAATAGTAAGGTGGTTCTTTCTTTCTTCAACAAGGCATGAAATGCAGTTAACTTTCGCTAAATTTTAAATTCTCTCGCGCGTGCTTTAGTTCGCTCAGCCTTCATCCGTGCGAACAAATCAAAAAGAAAATGAGGCAGTGTTTAAATTAAGCTGAACTGTCAGTAAAACTTAAAATAATTATCATAAATAAAACTCAAAAACGAAAGATGTATAGAATGAAACTCACGATAAGTAAAATGATAAATACAATGATGAAAATTCGAAACCCGAAACCTCCCGAATCTTGGGGGGAGGGGGGAAAGGCTAACTCAAATTTTTTTTTGCTTTTTTTCATCATTCGAATTTCCAGTCTTTAGAAACCTTAACAGTATGTAAGTTAAAACAATGAAAGGTTTCAATTCAAAATATTAACCAGATTAGTACTGTTGCCATAGAATAACTGTAAATCTCTTTGTTTTGCGATTATTAAGGAAGAAAAGATTACAAATTAAATATAAACGAATCTCTATCAACAGATTCTGCTCTACAGGCAACAGATATTTGTCATTAATGGATAGGTTCCGAATAACGGGAGTGCTTTGGTTCGCTAATGGAACGTTTGACTGTACGTCAAATTTCAGCTAATTTGACTGACTTTGTTCTTTCTTCTCAGAAGTGATTTTTTCTGCTAATACAATGTACAGGAAAATTAGATGCGGTATATTCATCCGAAGAAATATTTTCTTCCTTTGGAGGCACATATTTATCATCGCTTAAAACAATTTCTTGATCATTATCGTTTTCAAATTAATTTTCTGATAATTGTCGCATATATTCGAGGGCCTCACTAACTGTTAATTTACGCATGTTTCTTCCAGCCATTTTCACCTAAGATCAATTATATCTCCGCGTGTAAACAACGTGGCAAAAATCGAACAGACTGGTACACTCAAACTATCTCCAAGGCAATGCGAACAACCAGTTGTGCAGTCATAAAGAACCAGATGTGCGCCCGTTAGACTACCGCCTTCGTTATAGTAGTATTGGGCCACATTCCATCCAGTAGGCCAAAACAAAAAACATCGGAGAGAAAACATTCCTTGAATATGCTAACCAGAGGCATTTTCCCCATACAGAATGATAACGGGAGGGGAGGGAGGTCTGCAACACTGGCTACTACTATTACAAAAAAAGTCTCAGCTGTTCTTCTGTTATCAGTAACAATCTACTGACCTTGAAGTATTGTTCTGCTTACATCTGGTAAATAGAAAAAGGACTGAAAAGCTTTTCCCATTCCAGGAAACGGTGAATTGCAAATTTAGTACTTGTGATTATAATGGGGTTAAAATGACCCATTCCGCAGTTTTAGGTATTAAAAACAAAAAAATGATAAGTATTTAACGTACCATATTTTCAGAGATTATTATTGGTATAAAAATAGGTAAAGTCAAGAAATGTTTTTCAATTCCGTTAGTAACTTTTTGAGAAAACCGGAAAAAAAAATTGCTTTTGGGTCAAAATGACCCCATGCCCGGTTCTAGTGTTAATTTGCTAGCTGGGCGTATGTACCCCATTGTGACGATAATTAGACATATTGGATCGTGCATCATGAAAATTCAACGGCCCCTTCGGTGGCATTTTAATCCCAGATCTGCCAGTTTACTAACTGGATATGTTAACCGCTTACACTATTAAAACATGCACAGGCGAAAAGATGATTCCTTCTAAGGCTGTTATCACACATCCGTTTGTTTCGGAAGAACAACTGTTTGGAACAATTCTTCTGCTTTATCAAAGCAGCCAATCACCACAGATCAGTCTGGGGCTAACACAGGGGAAACTCGCTCTCCATTAAAAACAAGCTGATAACTGATTGATTGAAAACGAGCAATTTGCAATTTTTTTCGAAAGGAAGGAAAAACATCGCGCGTCTTTTTGTCAATAGTAAACCAGGCAGAAAAATTGTCGGAAACAGTTGTTGGTGCGAAAAAAGGAATGTGTGATATGGGCCTAAGAGTACGCGCCACGTCTTAAATAAAAACGTCAGCAGTTTATCTAAGTTTATCTTACTTCTCAAGTAGTGTGGATGTTATTATTATTGTTGTTTGAAGGAGTCTGAATAATTTATTATTGTTAATATTTTGAGTAGTAATTCTTGTTCTGTTCAGATTTGTGTGCTTGTTATTTGAATGAGATTGTTGGAAATACGTTCCTAGTGTGGATATCTTACACCAGTACTAACAGATAATATTAAAGTGCATCTTGTCTACGGAAATTACTTCGAGATGCAATCCACCAAACAAAGCTTAATGTAAAATACTGTGTAATTCATTACGTGGTGTTGGTAGAAAGATAATGTACTTGTAATCGATGAATTTTGTAAGGGAAAAAAGACCATTATCTATGGTTTTAGGAAATCCGATCCTCCTTTCTTTTTTTTTTTTTTTTTTTTTTTTTTTTTTTTTTTTTTATTCGCACCAGCTGCCTGCGTTCGCAGCGCTTATTGATAAATTTACTTTCATTTCAAACATTAAGTACAAATCTATCTCTAATTTTCGAAAATAACGCTTCCACATTTTCTGAATGGAGCATTAATTCGAGCTCCTTAACGATAGGAAAGGTAGTAAGTACTTGGTGAGGCAACAAGAGGAAAAGAGATTCGAGCCCCGCCCACAAAACATTCCACCTAATTGGAAAAGCATATCGTGATTACGGCACTACACTTCCATCGAATGGTTCTCCTCTATCTCTTACTTATAACGAGAGATATTTAGTATATTTACCTTTTCCTGATACAAGTATTGGCGTAAATTTCCGCCGCTATTCAAATCTCGGTGGGTTAATTCGTTCTGCTTTTATCGAAGCTTCTATTTTTGCTTCACCAGAAGAATGGTTCGTGGTAATTCGATTCCAAAATGAGTTTTTTTTTTTCATCTTCTTGTTGTCATTTGTGGCATTAATTTGCTCAAGCGCTGAGGAGTTTTGGAATGGCCACTGGCTATTGTAATTTTCCCGATTTCATTAATTCGGGAGAGAATGGATCTGCCGAGCGTGTGCATTTGTTGGTTTATTATGTCGTTAATAATCTTCTCCGGTTTCCAGAAAACATTCATTTTCCCCCACCTCAACAACCCCCTCGTCGCATTTAGCTCCTTTGTTAAGAGGTGGGAAAAGGTGCCTTCACGGTATTCTAATTTTGATGGTTTGCTCTTTTGGTATGAGAACTGCTGCTACTTTTGGCGAATTATCTCCTGTGTCGAAATCTTTGAAAATGGTTCACGTATTCAGATTTGATATATAAATACGTGTTATAGTTAAATCATATTACTTGCATAATAGTTACAATCATAGCCTGACTAAGATACCTCAAAGATTTAGGTACGCCAGTCCTCCGGAATTTCTTGAAGCAAAATTTAGTAGCGAGCTAGGCTCTGGGATCAAACATTAGCATAGCATTTTTTAGGGATAAGACATAAATCTTGCATTTTTATTCATATTAACTTGTTACACATAATAAGGAAAAATTTTATATTACGCTACCGTACATTTATAATCTTCACGATTTGCAAGAACTGCTGAAAGCTATTTAATTTATACTCTATGCAGTTTTACAAATAGAAAGCTTTCCAAAGTGCTGCTATTAGATTTACTTAATGTCTTTAATTTATCTTCATTAAGACATTAAGACATTTTCTCCGCCCTTGCAGTATGCCTGCGTGGTGTAACGGTAGCACAGTCGGCGCGTATTCAAGAAGTCCAAGGTTCGAGTTCTGGCGAGGACACGGCATATTTTTCACGTCTTCTACTAGTGACTCTACATCTTTTAAATTGTAAACTGCTTTTAAACATTTAAAGAAAATTTAATAAATTAACAGATGAATTTTTAGAACTTGGAAGATAAGAGGAACAAAACAGCAAACGCATTTCTTACTACAAATATTTATTATATTTTTAGTAAATACTTCAGTAATTACTAAACAGATATAATTTAAAATAAATACACAACTATATACAACTCAATTCATGGGGAGCCGGTTGCGATACCAAAGGGCCTGGGTTCGAATCCCGGAGAAGGCATGGCTGTCACTGTCCGTCCCTTCATAGGAGGCAAAGGTGGCTCACCTATTGGGTGCCTCCATAATAAATAAAGTGACCACCGCTTCTGGCCTTAGCAGTGGCCAAGCCGAAGTCGGCTGAAGCCCAGCCATTCGAACAAAAAAAAAATTCAATTCATATGACTGACAGAAACAAATTAAGGCTGTATTAGGGAAGCTGGAGGTGTAGTCTGCCTCCAATCCGAATGCTAGAGGAAGGCCAGAAACTTTTGAACGAGATGAACTTTAACAAAATTTCGTAACTAGAGGAATATCCCTTTTTAGAGAGCTGTATAAACAGAGCTGTTCGCAATGAATGTTTGATACAATGAGAAAAGGGGATTCATGCAAAGATACATACATGTATATATATGCACAACAAGTGTTGTTTTTAAAGCATGTGATTATTTGAAAGCAGATTTATTTTTGAATACTTATAGTCCTTTTTTAAAATATTAGTTTTCCTGCTCTTTTATACTACTATTTATGAAAGAAATTGTTCCTGTATTAGACTATTAAAGTCGGATTTAAGAGATACACTATCTGAATCTTGATCAGTTGGATTTGTAATGCAAATTCATTCATTCAGACATACATTTAAATATTAAAGTTGTGATAAATTTGCTAATGCACCTAAGAAAAATTATTCTTTCCCTCTCCCAAAGAAAACAATTTACTCAAATATGCCAATAATTATATCAACAATTCATTTCAAAATGTAAGAAAAATTACTGTTCTGTAATTTTAAAATACATGGTTCGATTAAAAATAAATTCATTTAGTAATTTAGAAATACATTTAATTCAATTAACTAAATTTATATTTATTTCTTTTTTTAACAACCTTAATGTTACAATTACTCCCAAAATAATTTGTAAGCCTTGAAAAAATATTTTCTTTTTGTAATATATAAATAAAGGTTCTAGGTCTAGTTTTAACGATATATTTTTGACTTAACTATTGTTTAAATTTGTTTCCTGAGAAAGTTGCAAAAATAATGTTAACTCATAGCCAGTTTGGAAGTGAATATCTTTATTTAACAATAATGTTTTACAAAAACAATTTCTAACCATAAGACCGTGATACTTTCCTTCAGAAAACACTTGTCATTTCTTTCTTTTCGAAACGTTTTCAAGAAAAGGCGAGACAGGTGTGGAAGTGAACTTGAACTGATAACACAACATTCTGGTTACATAAATAGCAATTTATATCGCAGAGAACATAAATTGCCACTCACAAAGCGAAATCTGTTAAATTTAAAAGACTGAATTTATGATGAACAAAAAATGGGCATAGAATAAAATTCTGAAGGATATAAAGAAATATATGTAAGCAGTATAACATATCTAAAGTCACTTCTAAAGCAAATAAAATTTTGAAACCTCCAAAAACTGTTAACTGTTGGGAAATTCGGCAAAAGTGTTTTTTTTTACTCCTTCACTGCTATTTATAAAGTAACGTCTAAAGAAGAACTTACTAGCAAACGGTGGTGCAAAACGAAACAGAATTACACTAAGAACTTATTTTTTGCAGTACGATTTTTAATATTTGTTTAAAATATAAAACAGGTAACAAAGCATTTAGCATTTTGCAATATTATATCGAGTTTAAAACTGAACTAAGAAGTTTAAGATTTAAAATTACCAATAAAATTTTGATGAATCCTTTGAAAATCGCCCTCCATTGCAAATTGATACGTTTTTACACAATTTTACCTTAACTACATGTATTCACTTATAGAGACTTCCTCCCCTACAATAAATACCCTATGTACATATCTGATTCTAAAGATTATTTATTTAAAACATACATAAACAGATATACAGAATATAGCAACTTTTGAAAAGGAACCTTCGATCCAGAATCAGCTAAAAAAATTTTTGAATTTGAATTCATCCAACGTCGGAAATTTCATTTGCGAGATGAAGTATGGATTAGTTATTACAGTATAATTTGACTACGAGTTTTTCTTGTTTCACTTGCATTACGTAATATTTTCCTATCAGCTTTATGTTCGTTTCTTATGCATGAAAACAGTTCGCGATCAACAATCTTTTGACTTCTCTGGAACAACATATCTTCCGTAGAGTAACTGTTATACGACATTGCAGTTCGTTCCATAAATTCAGAGATTCACGTTGATTCAGGATTACTGCGCAAAACATGGGAGTACTAGGTTCTGGTGTTTCTATAATCTTAAGTTTGTCAATGACCATCAAACTCATCATACATAATTTTACTTTTACACCTCCATTATGTTATAAAGCTAAGTAACTTTAGTTATGTGAATATATGTAAATTCTGCAAATGTCAAATAACCATTTGTTCTCTTTCTTTTTTAGACCTGCGTGGGAGTTTTAAGAAAGCTTTTTGTACACCAGCAACCAGTTTTAGTTTGGAGTCAAACCAATAAAGACATTTCAAGGTATTTATAAGTATTTATTAACTCCACCTCATGCACGATTTCGTTGAAGTATATATTTGTGTTTTAAAATTTTCCAACAAATGTAGTCAGATTTTGGAAAAGCAGAAAATCTCCCTTCATTTGATATTTCGATAAATTTTTTTTGTTCTCCCTCCCTTTTTTTTGGTCAAGCTATCTTTTTTTATGTAGCATAGCAGTATAAATTTAAAGTAGTTATTTACACGCAGAATTAAGATTTTTTTCAGAATATTTATTTTTTAAATTACCGTTTTAATACGAATTATCTGATTCTAAATAATCCCTTCAAATTTTTATTTTTGATAAATAAAATCGTGCACTTAATTTTAAGCACCCGTTAATTTGTTCATAGTTCTCTAATAAATTAGTAAATACTTTTTTATTATTTAAAGTTTTTTATTTTAACTTTTTATTAATTTTAGTTTTTCTATTTTTATAATTTAAAGTTATTTGAAATTTTTATTATTAAATTCAATTCCAGTTTTATAAATTATTAGTTTTAAATTATTGATAATTACAGTAATTTTCAGCTCTTAAGTTTTTAGTTTATAAAAAACAACGTTAATATTATAAAAAATTTCTGAAGTAAAGATCCGAGGCTCAAGTTTTTACCGGTCTTCTAATTATTTAAAATATTTCGTTTTATGCTTGTATTTAATGAATAGCAAATCCAGATTTACCCCCGTACTTTAATTCTCCATTGACATTTTACTTAGAAAGCCCTCCACGAAGACATTCCTAATCACATAAACCAAACCAAAGCACTGATATTTTTCTAAACTGTATATCATAATTTATGTATTCATACGAGCTAACCCTTCACGAAGACATTCCTAATCGCATAAACCAAACCAAAGCACTGACATTTTACTAAACTGTATATGGTAATTTATGTATTCATATAAGCTAACTAAAAGCATTATTTCATTATAAAATTAATTATAAACATTTTAAGGTGAACTTCTCTTGATCATATTAAATGGGGAGTAAACCAATGGCAACTTTATGTGATCAACCTAATTCTGCGCAGCGAAAGTGAATCCGGAATAAAGCGGAATATGATAGGTTTCGGAATGTTTTCTTCTTCTGGGTTCATTAGGCAAAGCTAACTAAAAATATCTGGTTAAAGAGAAGGATGTTTGCCTAGAAAACTTCTGAGATAAACTGTTAAGAATACAGTTAAACCGTCCGCTGCGATTTGAACCCAATCGAACTACCAGTATTCAATCTTCTGATCCGCTTGGTCGTTAGTCGGCAAGCAAAATTCCACAGTTAAGACATTAGAAATATTCTGTGGGCTTATCGACATAGTCTTTTGTTGTTTGTTCCGATGCTAAACGATGTTCTTTAATGAAAGATTCGTTAAAAGCATTCTACTTCATATTTATATCTCTAAACCACAAGAACTACAAAAACACTCATGCAACATGAAGAAGTTTAAACTTTTAAATTTTTTATTAAACTATTAATTTTATTAATAAACTTTTAATTTACTTTAATTACTAAAAATTTAACAACAAACAATTTCTGGAACTCTCAATCGTTGGTGGACGATGACATCATTTTCCGTTGAGATTTAGCATTACGATATGAAGAAGATTTTTGCCTTCTCAAATATGAGGAATTATTAAATAAAACTGTATTTGCTGACAATATGTATTAATTTAAATTAGATTTTTCTTGTTTTCAGTTAGTTTATGAAATGATATTTTCGTATAATTTAGGAGCTGAGATATGAGAATTAATTTCTGTTATTTATTTGATATATATTCTGGGCATTAAGTAGCTCTAGTGATTTTAGGGCGAGGCAACCCTTTCAGTTCTCAATGTCGCCAACTGGCTCCGTAACACCAGCACTTGGCACCAACGCCACAGTGATCTGGACTCTTAATGAAGGGAGGGTCGTGTTGGGAGGGTATACGATCCGTCTGCTTTTTCCCAGGCGTCCAATAAAACGCCTTGATTAATGCATCCGGAGACAAAACCCTCATTGTTCCGCCATTTGTCCTGAGCGGATAAATTTATCCGCCATGATTCCATCCGCTCTTCGTAATTTAAAGTGCACCTCCCCCCTCTCTCCCATTCTCATTCGGAATTTCATCGCGAGTTTTAATCGAGTTATGCCGAAGATTTGTTTTGATTCGCCTCATCAATTAGGCGTTATGACTAATCAGACAACTTGCGATGAATTAGAAGAATTGGAAAAGGGAACGAAGGTTGTATAAACTGAGTTTTTTGGTAATTAGATGTATTTTGCCATCCGTGTTTCAAAGGAACTGAGTCTCTTCCAGTTTCCGGATTTCTTGCAGTTTCGCATCTACGAAATTTTACTGGATGCAGACAGAATGCAGAAACAAGTACTGCTTTTCACGATGTGAGAAATGATGTAACTGAAGCATCACAGCTCTACATAGCCATCAGAATTTTTAGTGCAAAGGGGCAATTTGCTCAGAAGGACTATTAATTTCGTTTTGGCATTTTGCGTCGATTCTCTAAAAGCGCTGTTTCACTTTTTCAAATTGTTGCCACCAAATATTATCGCCCTGTATTACATTTAAGGAAATTAAATAATGATGATTATGCATAAATGTATGCATGTTTCTCGCATTGTGATAAAATGACGGTACCTAGAGCCATCAAATTTTGAATATTGAACGTTTCCACCCGAATATTCGGCATCTGGAAGTCCAAATTTGAAATTTGGAACTTGTTTTATTATCGATTTCATGTTTTGTAAAACTTTAACGAATTTTTGATCGCCAAACTCAAGGATTTCAAAGCAAGCAATGGCAACATTGTACAGAAAAAACATTTTTACCTCCAGCGCGCGAGACTGTGTATCGGAAATTCTAAAGATATGTTCATTTTAAAATTATTTTGCGATATTGCTCTTGAACTGAATTTTATGGTTTAAGTGCGAAGAACGCGATACTTAATAAATAAAGGTAATACACAAAATGTTAAAAAAGCGACCCTTTGCACGTAGTTTAAAATCTGAAACCTTTCAGGTTTGAGGTTCGAGAAGTGATGGGGATTCAAACATCTATACAGTTTAAACTGGTTTTACAGGTTTCATTTCTGTCTTGACATTCTCTTTTTCCAAAATTTATTAGGAGATATATTTGGAAATCCGAAAATTAAAAAAGAATAATAAAAGAATTGATAGCCTAAAAATTTTGAAAAAATTCAGTAACTGTCTATTCTGTCTTAGTTTTAGAACACGTACACTGAGGAAAAAAAAACAACAAAATGAAAAAATCTGAAAGGTTTCAGATTTTAAATTACGTCCAAAGGGGCGTTTTTTAAACATTTTGTATGTTACTTTTATTTATTGAATATCATATTCTCTGCATTTAAACCATAAAATTCAGTTAAAGAACAATATCGCAAAATAATTTTAAACTGAGCATATCTTTAGAATTTCCTACACACAGTCTGCAGATAAAAATGTTTTTTTTTCTGTACAACGTCGCCATTGCCCGCTTTGAAATCCCTGGGTTTGTTAAAAATTCGTTAAAGTTTTACAAAATATGACATCGTTAATAAAACGAATTCCAAATTTCAAATTTGGCCTTCCAGATGCCTATATTCGTAGCAGGATTACGACATTCAAAATTCGATGGCTTTAGGTAACGTCGTTTTATCACAATGTGAGAAACATACATACCTTTATGCAAATTCTTCATTATTTAATTTCTTTAAATATAATACAGGGCTCTAATATCTGGTGGCAACAATTTGAAAAGTGATACAGACTTTTAATGTTTCCGTGGCAAAACGAAAACAATAGTCCTTCAGGGACAAAGCCCCTTTGGACCAAAAAAAGACAGTTCTATTTTTCGCGTTCTACTGGGCCGATTGCCGAAATTCAACTTGCGTTTCTCATGTCTCGAAAGCGCGACTTAGTATATTAGATTTATATATAGCATTACTCGAAAATAGGTATTTTGACACAAAATAGGACTTTTTCTGAAATAACATACCAATGTTTTTACATATTTCGTTTTACGACTCAAATTATGCCAAACTGCCGAGTTTTGTAAAAATCGCACGAGCAGTTTTTAAAATATTAGATCTCAAAATTTTAGCTGCTCAATGTTAATTGAATTTGGTATATATTTATTAATATTTCTTTTTTTATTAAACTTACTTGATTCCTTCTAATATATTTAAAATATAATAATCTTATTTATTATGTTATAAATATATTTAATATTATAAATATATTTAAATTAATAAATATATTTAAAATGCGCAGTACGAATGAATAAATAGGAAATTTTAAAACAATTATCTGAAGAGACAATGCAGCATATACAATTAAATTAAAATTCTCAAAATTTAAAAATGATCTAAAATAATAACTATGACTAAAAATATAGTACAAAGAAAACTATTTGAAAAAAAATAAACGATGCACCTTTGAGTTAAACCAGTGAATTCGAATGTGTAAAGAGAAAATTTTAAAACAGTTCTTTGAAAGAAATCATGCAACTTAAACAATTAAAATGAAATTGGAAAAAGTAAAAAATTCCTTAAAATAATAACAATTATAATTAAAAATATAACATAAAGGGAAAATTATTTTAAAGTAGGAAACGATTGTGAATAATATAAATTTATATATCTAGGGAAGTAGTACATGTAGGGAGAGTAGGGAAGAATTGCAACTTTTTTTCTGCTCACGCTCATATAAAAAAAGAAAGGAAAATAGGTTGCCGTATATTAAGAAGTTCGCCAAGTGAACTGTTGTTGGCGCAAACTGAAAAAAATGCGCCAAGTTAAAATTTTGAATTTCTCCGTAAATTTTGCACTAAATTTTACAAAATTTAATATATAGGCATAATCTGAGTCGTAGAATCGAAATATGTAAAAACCTTGATATGTTATTTCAGAAAAAGTCCGATTTTGTGTCAAAATACCTATGTTGGAACAGTGCTATATATATATATATATCCTAAGTCGCACTTTCGAGACATGAAGAACGCAATTTGAATTTCGCCAATCAGCTCAGTAGAACGGGAGACATTGAACAGTCCCATTTTTTTTTTGCGCAGTCTACATTTACCATTCCTATTTCATTGCTTACCGTCATGTATACTAATAAAGCTTTGCCTTGTTCGTGTTAGATAATAATACAGAGGCGGCCGAACTTCATGTCAGCCGGAATCCAAGTGTTAAAAGATATTTCTATCAATTTAAAACCGTAAAATAGTGCGTTTAAAAATATTTCAAGCAAGTTGTCAATTATACGGTATTTTATAAGCACAATTATAAACTAATAGTTGTTGTTGTTCTTACGCAGTATTCAATACGCTTACTTCATTCCTATAACACTTTGAATTTTTATACGGTGTACTAAGCACTATTTCAAATCGAAAAACTAATCAAATTTTTTTTCCCGTCTAAGATCACGTCATCTAATTTTATGATTTTAGAAAGAGCAAACTAAAACAGAAGACACAGCAGTCTTGTCTTTGCACTAGTAGCTTTTGGTCATGAAGAATAGCGGCGCAATGATTTAAGAAACACCGCATTTTCATTCATACGAATGAAATTATTGATTTTTTGCTAACTTGGTCGAAGTTTTTGTTAGCTTATTATTGGTGAGATTTATTATAAATGTTGTTTTCCATATTACAGAAGTATAATTTTGGCATTTTGGTGATGCCAATATACTTTCTCGCTTTTTCTCTGCTGTGCCTGGCGAGCTATATTTTAGCAGGATCGAACTGCATTTAAAAAACCCGCAGTTTTGCCATATCTTGTGTTATATATATTTATTTATTAATTTTTTTATGGCGGGCACTAGCCATTTTCATCTTTCGCCACCACTAAGGCCAGAAATGGTGGTCATGTTATTGAGAAGGAACCTAGTAGCAACCACCGTTACCTCATTTAAGGCGACAGACAATTTGCCTTAATGCCTTCTCCGGGACTCGAACCTGGGCCCTACGATATAGCAGTTGGCTCTTCCAATCACTATATCATCTGGGCGGCTATCTAGTGTAATATATACAGCGTTTGCAGCATGGAAGTGTTTCAAGAATCTTTGTTAAACCCTCCTGGGAAAGTGTAGGTCAGGGACTTAGTGAAAAGTCAGAATATCTTTTGATCTAAATAACATATAAGAAAAAACGACGTAAATGTTTAGATTAATAGCGTATATAATATAGTTAAATCTGTGTACGTCTACATCATAATTTTCTTGAATACTGTTAATTTAATTTGGTTTGTCTCTTTTTTACTAATTTTTATTTGAGGTCATTAGAAGACGTGCCTTTAAAATTTAATTTTCTGCTTCCAGTTAGATTTTTTCTTTGCCACTTTCGAATCAGAAACCGTGAACTTGGTAAGAGTTTTAATCAATAAGTTTTTGGTGCCGATAGAAATTATCGAAGTAATGCCAGCTAAGAAAATTTATTAATGTAATAATTATTTTATTATTGAGGTAATAATTACAGTCTATTGTGGGAAGATAAACAGTATATAACACTTAATTTTATTTCAACAAAAGCACTTGAGAACTGAACAGAACTAAATGGAAGGCATATAGCACAAACAGATAGAGACCTAGAAATGGAATCAAACAAATTAGCCATGACAAAATATTGTTGGTCTGCAAACCATAAATTCACTTTTTCTTCTACCAAATTCATCCAGAAAACTTCCTCAGTCAGATTAGTCTTCAGAAGTTTTCCATTTTGTGTATTGTTTAAACCTATCCTTTTCAATATAATTATCAGTTGTTAAAAATATCAGTTTCTTCCCTCAGAATATTACAATAGCTTTGACAATTTCGCACATTTAACTCATAAACTGAGAATTATTGAGGTATTTCAAACTTTTTAAAATTATATTACAGTTTTAGAATTATTAATAAAAATCAGCTTCCAACTGAAATTAAGATTATATGTGATTGTGAATATTTTTGTTAGGATGTTAGGATTAACTGTAAACACCCTATTATAATTGGGATTATGAAATATATGAAATTTGGATGATTACTGATAATATATAATTGCAGGTCTTAAACTGGAATACATTTCTCGCTTTAAATCAAAAGATGAAATGATATATCTTAAAGAAAAACCCATATGGAACTCCGAGAGAGGCCAAAAACTAAGCTCTATACGTCTTTCATAATTACTTGAATTTATTGAACGAAACAGTTGACTGGCTGTTAATTGATTACTAAAGTATGCGAAGGCTGTCCGCAATAGATGGCATCTCTTTCTCCAGTGCTTTCTAAGTGAAAGTAGCTCGTATTCACATCATGCATGGATTAACTTACGAAGGCTCCTGTGCAATTAGCTTTTTCCGCCGGAATTGAATACATCATAGATTTCCAACTTTCAGCTGTTTCATTCGGCAACTGGTTAGATAGGTTTGGATTCGATTATGGAGATTATACCAAAGTACTGTGACATTTATCTGGTTAGAGAAAAACGTCTTCCCTGAAGGCATCAGTTCCCATCTCCCTTAACTAAAACTAGGCCCCATTCAGACTACACATGGAGCAAAACCATGAAAAGTTTTATGTAGCCAGCCCATTCGCTGGGATTTGAGTTCAGAAAGAACTAACTATCCGTGTTCAGCGGTTTTACTGCTCAGCTGTTGGTGAGGCTGCCTCTAGTGAGCTAGAACTAAGTGAACTCGTTGAGCGAACTAGAACTCCAGGAAGGAAATAAGATATTCTAACAAACACTGAAAGCGAAACACCCATATTATTTGGTTAAATGATTAGGACGAAACACCGTTAGTTACTTGGAGTGAGACTGATGTCTTCAAGGAAGACTTTCTGAAGAAAATTGTCTTGCGCTATATATGGGAAAAATTTAAGCAAGCAGTCCATTGCCGGAAATTAAATTCATACTAAACGATTAATTGATAAAACGTTTCATTAGCTTAGCCTCTTATACAGCCTTATTTTGTTTTCAGAACGTAGTAAGAAAAACGTAAATACACGCAACGACTTCTTATAACGACCGTTCATAGTAGCATTGTTCAGTGTAGCATAAAAAAAGTTCTTGAAATGAGAAAGTGTATTAAATCCACATTCTTTATACCGAAGTTTCAGTAATAATATCTTTTATTTTTCAAAACTCAAGGAATCGTTGTAAAGAGTGTCAACAGCATAACTAATACACAATAAAATAAAATATCATTTTATTAGGTTAGACCCGGGTACAACCACTCGTGTTTTATTAAAACTGACAGAAGCCAAATCTAAAATCTTTGAAATATGCTGTTTTAAATCATAAAACAAGTTTTAAGAAATTTAATTTTTTTCGTCGTTACACCAGTAATTATGTAAAAGAAAACCTAGTTTAAAGTCTAGCTTTGGATGGTACAACAGAAACTAATGACAATAAGTATTTGGTAAAGAATTAACACCAAAAGTTTACATCAAGAAACAGAAGCCAAGAAAGCATCCATCTGAACTAAGTCTCGTTAACACTTCGTAAGATGTAAGAAAACTTTCCCCTACTCTTTAACAACGGCAATTAAAAACTAGCCTTCGCGCGAGCAAATAACTCATTATTCCAAAAAGAGAGCAAAATGTATCCCCCTTGCTGGAATCTAATTATGCAACTTATGAATGTAAACTTCGGACTAAAAACCTTCATTAAAAGCAAAGGCCTTTAATCAAATAGAGGAGGAAAGTTTGTCCGTTGAAGAAGTGTTTTGTTAAATCCATCTAAAAGGACTGCCATCTAAGGGCTGTCTTACACTAAG
This sequence comes from Stegodyphus mimosarum, assembly GCA_000611955.2. Classification (NCBI taxonomy): domain Eukaryota; kingdom Metazoa; phylum Arthropoda; class Arachnida; order Araneae; family Eresidae; genus Stegodyphus; species Stegodyphus mimosarum. The sequence goes on from KK113470.1 coordinate 535,639, forward strand.
TAATGTTTGAAGATAAAGTGATATAAGGAAGATTCCCACATTCGTGATTTGCGCCTAAAATTTGTAGTTATATAGTTATTAAATTTTGCTAGGATTTTAAAGTAGTCTAAAATAAAGTTTCTACTTTTATGATTTGTTAATTTAATCATTTCTTATCAGGAATTGAAAGAAATTAAAATAACTTATCTGTAATTTTTTTATTTTATGTAATCTCGGTTCGTAATGTTTTCGTAAATTTTATAAAAATTCATGAAACGGATAAAACAGTTTAAATTAACATCAGTGTTTTCCAATAATAAAATATTCCTAACGTGTCCGAACTGTAGACAAAAAAGAAACTGTAGTAGAAGAAAGATCTGTAGAAGATGTTTAGTAAAATATTTATTTATTATTTTGTAAGGATACCTATATATTTATTTGTGAAATGGAAAATTGAAAAAAAAAAAACCGATAGTACTTATTCTGTACAGTATCAGAATTTATTTACAATAATTTTTAAAAGTATTCATTATATTGATACTGACTCAAAAGATTCCAACTGATTCCAACTTCAATACATTTCGACAGACAAACGCTCAGTTGAAATGAAAATGTAAGATTAAGGTAAGTAACATTTAAAATCGAGAAATATAAACGATGATTTAAACCAAAAAGTAAAATAAACAACAATTGAAATCAAGAAATAAAATAAACAATGATCGAAGTCAAGACAAGAAATGAAAGACAGAAATAAAATAAATAATATTTGAAACCAAAAAAAATAAAATGAACTAATTGAAACCAAGAGCTAAAAATAATTTAAATCAACAAGTAAAATAAATAATGATTGAAATCAAGAAATATAATAAGTAATATCTTAAATAAATAAAAGGGAAAATAATTGAAATCAAGACATAAAATAAGTGTTATCTTAAATAAATAAAAAAGAAAATAATTTAAATCAAGAAATAATATAAACAGTCATTGGGATCAAGAAATAGCATCAAATAAAAGTTACATTATTAGTCTGAAAATGAAAACATTATCTTGTCTCATATTTTCTCTCTATAATTTTACATATTTAATAATTTTATAATTCTAACATTTTATTTTCTGTGTGTGTAATATAAATATGACCAGCTTCCCCTGCCGCTAGCCCTCGAATACTTCGTTATGATCAAAGAGATGAACAAACAGGTATAATTTTATTTAGGTAATCTAGGAAACGAACGAACGTATAAGCACGTATGTATTTTATTTTCAACTGCCCGTATGATAGAAGATCATGCATTATTTACGGAACTTATTATTACTTTAATTTGTTCCCCATTATTCGCTTTTCATATAATGTTATGTCAGAATTAGGATGTTTCGTTGCAATATTTATTAATGTATATATTATTTTCGTACAATTTCTAAAATACACGAATCTTTTCTAAGATGACCACTCACGGTTTCAGAAGATTGAACCTGTTACGGAGGTGGTCGTCTTAAAGAAGTCATATTTAATACCTATGTTTGTTTATGTGCTTAAGAAACACTGGTCACTTTCAGAGGAGGTAGCCGGTTTCAATATATTTCATCAAGGTGAATTTCGATATGTGAAATGTTGTAGTAACTTGTTACACTGTTAATTTTACTACTAATTTCATGTCAGAATGCTGTTAAAACAAGTATTTATTTTATTTCTATAAAATTTGTAATATCCTGTAGAACTGTAATAAAACATATTTTTAATAATTAATTTAAATGAAATGATTAAATCGAGGCTTAAAATATTTTCATTTGACTCGCTTAGTATCTAGTTAAAAAATATTTTCTCTAAGATATCACTTGTTCCACTTTTCCTACGAATGTTCTAAATCCATATAAAGAACTATCGTTCGAATGCTAAAATGAATTTCTTCCACCACGGCTTTGGTCAGGTACACATTACATTTCACGCTACGACAGGCGCCAACTTTCGTAATTTTTATGTCAATGAAGTCGATGTGTGCCCCCTTAATTTAATTTTTTTAGATCGCATTCTCAACCCCTAATGAATCACAGAACTTATGAATTATGTGGTTTTCTCTGGATGAGCATTTCAATAAAGTTTGTTTGTGTAACACCTAATGCTAATATCCGACTTTCAGTTCAGTAACTTTTTAAGACGCGTACTTCTGCTTTTTAATGCATAAGTTATGTGACGAAAGTTCAGCAAATTATCATTACCGACACCAGAGCTGTAACACCTAGAATATAGTGAAGTTTACGGTGTTAGATCTGCAAGCACTTTTATATTTGGGTCTTTCTTGTGCGTTTAAATTATTTTATTAGGTTTTACATATTATTTAGACTCTAATTTTGATTTTCCATAAAGAAGTCTATTAATTATTTCAATATAAAAGTTTAGTAGAGGCAACATCCCTTATGATTTTACGAGGTTAAATCTGATTATTTTTTTAAACGCACTTATTAAATCTCTCTTTATCTTGTAAGATCTCGTTAGCCCAACTTGTCAGAAACTGGGGTAGTGGTTGTGACTATATGCGAATTGACATAGAAACGTAAGAAGGGGTTAGAACCCTTTTTATTTTTAATCTTTAAAATGACAGATATATATACTTGACGTTCACAAACTGCGCCAACTCGGCGGTAAACTCAAACAGAACGTAAAACTGAAAGTAATAACTAGATGACAATTATCAAACACTAGCGACGAGGCTCTGAGATCCTAAACTAACCGCGTTTTTAATTACCGCTGAGATTTCAGCAAGATGTCTGATTAAACAGTTGAAAATTAACATTTCTGCAAAGCTAGGCACACAGGCCGACACGCGCTGATCCAAATTCTACCGAGCAATATCTCCAGCGTAGCTTCAAAGCAAGATTCTCACACTCTGGTTTCGTCTACTATTTAATTCAACTAGCTTCCGCTAAATTTGAATAAACTGCGAGTGCTACTAAAATTTACATACTCTGGCACGGGTATTTCTAGGGGAAAATGAAGGCTAAACAGGAAAGGAATATTAATTTAAAATAAATTTTAGTTAAAATAAATATAAACCCTACAATCTGACAAATTATCGCCTTCAAGTTCTAACTGAAAGTTACTAATACATATTTGCCAACCTACGACACTCAAAAATCGGGAGAATTTTTTTAGAAATCGGGAGTTTTATTTTCAACGAAAAAAAGATTTTTTAAATAGTAAAAATATATTTTTATCATTTAAAAATCTTCGTAGAAATAATGAATTATGAATTAATGAAAGTATTATATTGAAGACTTGATGAAGTAAAATAATGAACTAACTTCAAATTGTTACTAATTAACTTGAAAGTTCAGTTATTAATAACAAACAGTACATTCTGCATTAATAACTTTTGGTTCTTTGTTTCCATAGGAAAAAATGAACTTTTTTTTTCAATAGAACTCATGCTGTCCTTGTTTATGTGTACGAACATGTTTGAGGACATCGGACCTTCCACCGTGCGAAATGACCAACGGTAAAAAATCTCAATGACCAACGATAGTCATCGCAAATGCTTTACATTTCCTTTGGGAAATAGTAAAAGGAAAATCATCTATGTACGAGTTTTGAAAAGTACCTGAGTATTTTATCTTTTTTTGTATACATGACTAATACGAAATATTGTAATTTCTTAAACTATTTCTTGAAAGCACATACGTTCAAACAGGTTAGCGACAAGATGAACGAAATAACAACCTCGATCTTGCTTTGTGCTCATTGGCTAATATGTGCCAGATGACACGTAGCGGCACTCGATGCTCATCGGAGAAATGGAAAATGACGTTTTAGGACACGCACTCTCACTCACAAAGCAGAAGAGCGCTATAATTTCTCACTGATGAAACTACTTTGGTTTTCTATGCAGTCTAGAGAAAAACCAGGTGCTTTCAGACACCCCAAATCACTTTTTTGAGGATACAAATAACGAAGTGTTAAGCCAAGCTACATAAAAATCTTAAGAATAAAAGAGAGTCTGGAGAAATATATTGTAAATTGGGTTGGTGGGATAACGGTCAGAAATGGGGAGTCTCCCGCTTAAACCGGGAGAGTTGGCAACTCCGCTAACACTGCAGGTAAAACGTAACTGAAAACTTTTTTAAAACTACCCTTTGGCAACTAAAAAAACAAACGCTGCCCTCTGCTACTTGAAAGTTTTCAATAACGCAAATATTAAAATAAGTATGACATACGACTAAGTAGGTGTCTGTTCATCTTGTAAGATTCTAGCTAAAATTAACTTTACTTTGCTTGCTGGCTAGATCTTTACTTGAACTTTGAAGCGACTATTCGATGAGTTCAAACTGTGTCAATGACAAGACGTAAGAAGGCTGAAAAGACCCTTTTATTCAACTCGAGAAGGAATTTACAGACGACATCCCTGGTTCTTACAAACTGAGCCAATACTTTTGGCTGCAACTCAAAATAAACATATAAAATTAAAATTTAGTGAAACAATCAGCCGAAGCTGCACACAGATAATTAACGCGAGTTGGCTCTTAGCCTTACCACCGACGCAGACAAACTGACAATTAATATGCACAGCAGTAACATATGAAGCTTAACTCAGCGAAATAATGTGACCGAACGGTAGAGCACGCTCTGTCTGAAGTAACTCAGACACCAGCTTAAATAGTATCTTTCTATCCTACTTTGCATATCACGCGAAATTGAAATATCATTCTTCTTGGAAACAGAAATGAGAAGGGAGATAGAAAAGATAAATAACTGAACAAAATTGATTAGAAAACTAAAGAAACACTCCTTACAGCCTCTTACTAAATATATATGGCACAGTGCTCCAGGCATGGTTGCTAGAGTATTCTTCCTGAATCCAACCTCTTTCTCTTTTTAAACTCAAATTAATTTTCATTTTGGGGAAGATCAACTGAAAAAATAGAAGTGCGGGAAAGAATTAATATAGAAAACACGTTAGCTAAAATAATTTCTGAAAATGATTGTTAGTAATAATTATGGCAACTAAGCTAAGAATGTAAGGTTTGGAACAGTATTTTCTAAATTTTAATTTTGTAACAAGTGCATTCAGTTTCTAACATTTAGTTGTATCACGTTTTCAGATATTAAGAGAGTTTTTCCAGGAATATTATTTAAAAAAAACAGTTCTAGGAAAACGCAAGTAACAGGAAAATAGTTGTTCTTAAAAATAAAAAAAATTGGCTAACATGTTCAGTGGAATATGCCAATTTGAAAATCTATCTGTTCAGAATCTTGAAGAATGTATCAAATCTCCATCTGTTCTAAAGAATCTTGTCAGAATTCCTGTCTGTTCGAGATTTTTACTTATCTACCATCAATAGGTAGGGTTTTCATATGACTTTTCGTAATAAGACGTTTTGCTTCAATGTTATTAAAATAAATAATATTTGAAATAAGAAGTAAAATAAATAATAATTGAAAACAAGAAATACTAAAATAAACGTTAACAGACGTAAAACGTAAAGTGAATAATTAAGTGAAATCAAGAAGTAACTGACACTCGAGGTTAAGAAATAGTTAATAACTGAAACCAAGAAATAAAATAAACAGTGATTAAAGTTAAAAAGAAATCAAATAAGTAATACTTGAAATTAGGAACTCTAACAAATAATAATTGAAATTAAAAAATCAAATTTATTAATATAATTAAAATAATGATAGAAATTCAGGAAGAAAATTAAATAAAAATTAAGCATACATATTTTTCTGAGAAATAATGTGTTCCTATTCTGTAGATCTCCTTCTCTAATTTGCTGTCACCTGCAACAAAAGTCAGATTACAACCAAAATTATCAATGCAAATCAAATTATATGTTTTTCAATTTGTTTTGGTTATAAGATATTTCTTCCGCCTTCTTAGCATGCCTTCGTGGTGTAATGGTCAGCACACTCGGAGCGTATTCGAGAGGTCCGAGGTTTGAATCCCGGCAAGGGCATTGCTCATTTTTCACGTCTCCTGCTTCGAAATAACCATAATGTCTCTACAGGGTTATGCTAATATTTTGGTGTAAAAAATATATTTTACAATTTAACTGCCACCTCATAGTTCAGGTGTCTACATAGTGGTCGAAATCTGGTATGAGTGGTCGACTTAAAAACTCTGTGGTTAATGTGAAGTTGATAGGAGTTCGAATGGGACTCGGGAGTGAAGATTGATGGAAGTAAAAGACAAAGGCAGAAATGAACACTTATAAATTGTCAGCTAGTATTGAAGCTATGGAGCTTTTTAAACATGTAATATTAAATTAATTTTCGACGGGCATAAAAGTACTATAGAAAAATTTCCCAAACTTCCTGAAGTGTTACTTTCGCTTGCCTTTCCAAACTTGCATATGATTGAAGACAGCGTACTGCGATACCGAAGTTTCGGTGCTCAAGGCTCTACCCAACGATAGGCGCAGTCTTGCTCTATTTGCCATGATGAATTTCGTGGGCTTGTCCTGATGTTATTGTCAGATAAGTGAGATAAGTCACCACACAAGCACACCTGTAGCAATGATAGTTGCAATTTATTCCCCTAACTTAATAAAAAAATTATTAAAATGCATCTCGTTAGATCTGAAATATATGTAATCTAAAAGAATAATAAGTATATATAACAATAAGTATATAAACAATTATTAATTTAATTAATTTAATGAGTTAATGAGGTTTAAAAATCTCATTAAATTTTTTTATAGTCTTAACATAATTAAGTAACAGAAGGAATTAATAAGAAGATGAAAGAAATTTTAGAAGGGGTAATCAAAAACGTTTGAGGACTTCTCTGATCGCATTTTCAGGAATTTACGTTTATTAATGAAAACTTTTCTAAAATCTAACTTGGTAAAGAAGGCGCGAGGAACAGAAATCACTTTAAAGGAAAGTACGTCAGCAATCTCTTGCAGTATAGCAGGCTCTTTTAAGTTGTAATAATTCCTAACATTTTCTTTACGTTTCTTACCTTAAACCTTCTTACTTTAAAGTGACTTGTGTATGAAGTCAGAAATGATAGAATAGAGCAAAAATAAAAAATTTGCTTACCACGAACTTTTATTAAAAGTTTTAGAGTATGGGCCCAACCTCAAGATGTAAACCAGTCTTATTATTAAGGCATTTAGGTTCCTGTTTACTGTTAATTATAAGATAATTTTAAATTACCAAAACATGCACTTATAATTACAGTCACAAATATTATTTTCATTTGTTTATATTATTTCATCATTTTCCTTGATTTATAAAAGTTGTCTTCTAATTGATTTCTTTTGCTTTGTTAGATGATAGAACCATATGAAAAAAAGTTAGTTGGTGACTTTGTTTTAGTAGAGAAAAGGGACATTTTCTTAGTGCCTATCACACCTCCAATGTCTAGTGAATCGGAAATATCTGAGTAAGTAGAACTTTGCATAATTTTTTATATCTCTATATTCTACAAATTCCCAAAATAAAGAGGTGCTGCCTTCTATGTATAGCGTTGCTCAAGGAGGAGGGTAATCATTTCTGTAAGCTTCGAAAAAAATCACTCCAGAGATTTTTGAAATTGCGTTTTCCAGAAACTTCCAGAACATCGTCAAGTTCGCAATAAAATTTTTCATCAAAGCCGAAAAGCAGGATTGTTGCATATATCTCACTCTGATTCTAATTGAGATACCTATACATTTCTATTGGACCGGATAACAGCCTCCTCAAGACTTCTTAAGTCTTGAGGAGGCTGTTAAACATTAAACAGGCTTAAAACATTTCGAATATTAATTGCATGCAATGAGATCTCGAGATCCTTCCCTTTCTTTGGTTGGTTAACATACGTGAAACACAGCTCCAAATGGAAAATTTTCGCTATCGTCGTCTGCAGCTAAAAGCCTGCCGTTTGAATTACTTATGGGCTGATGTGTTTTGGGTAAAATTCACGTCAGATGCCAGCTTATAATTCAAATGTCAGTTGACTGAGGATTAAAATGTCTACAAAATAATCCATAAAATGCACAATGAAACATAGGAGGTGGGAAGAAATTCAAAATAAAGTATATAATAAACATAAAATTACTTTACAAAAAACAAAGAATAAGGAAACAAAAATTCAAGAAAAACTATAAACAATAAACGCAAATATTTACAAGCAGACATAAAATAATGCAGAAATTAATATCGAATCCTTTCTATATGAGGCCGGAAACTTTAGAACTACCTGTTTGCAATTAATTGGCATATGTCTTTATATTTTTGAGTTAATTTTAGGCGTCAAAATTAGAAAAAGTTTCTTTAATCCTTTTCATATTTTACTTAGTATTACTTGATATGATTTGACTTTTTTTGATAAACTTGTTTTATTTAACTCGAATTCATTTTATTTAATATAAAAAATCATATGAAAAGAGATAAGTTGATTAGTGGATTATTTTTCTTGCATTAAATAATTTTAAGTAAGGAAATATTCAACATTTTGATAATTTTATGGTAACACCTAAACTTTTGATTTTCACCTTCTCACCTTCTTTTAAAGCACGAAATGAAAAGTAAACAAAACTTGAAAGGTATGCATAAATTTAAAAATATGATGTGTCACATATGTGTAATAATATAATGTGTAATAATATGATGTGACATGTGATTAAATTGTACACATTTTTTCCTGCATTTCGTATAAACTCGAATTTCATTATAGACATATTTCTTATTCAATTAATTCAGTTCTCACTTTGCGACAAGGCAAAAATACATGAAACCTCAAAATATCTTTATTAAAAATTGAAAAATGTAGAAAAATACAAAAGACCAAACACAGTTAAAATATTTTTTTAAAAAAAAGTTTAAAAAAAAATTATAGAACTAAAAGTAGAGTTTCTACGCAAAAACAAGCAATTTGGATAGCGGGCAAGAAGGCAGACTTTTCGGTGCACAAAAGTGAAAGTTTACATTTGGTCTCACTCGGCAAAAATACACTGAAGGCATAGAAACTGACTTAATTTCTGATGAACACTATGTTGAGTCAATATATGGGGTAATTAAATGATAATTCCAGAATGGATTAAGCATGATTTAATTCGCAATAATAAAAGAAGACGTTATCTTTGTTGATACGAAGCTTAGTTTCTCTAGATGGCAACAAATCCGCTATCCTGCTAATTTCAAATGCAAAAAAAATATGGCTGCTATGGTAAAAAAATTAGGCTTAGCCGCACTTAACAACTTTGAGATTGTTGATAATTCTACAACTACTGCGTGGAAGTTAACTAAAGGCATAATAACCTTAACCGGAAGATAAGATCAACATAATTCAATCATTTTTAAAATAAAAAATGCGCAGTTTACCAAGATATAAGAATAAAAAACTGAGCTCAACCCAAAAGGGAGGTGCACAACTACATGCTATAGCAGTCCTATATACAAAATTTCAACGTTCTGAGGCTACTCGTTTTTGAATCATGCTAGATACATACACATATACATACGTACATATAGACGCCACTAAAAATCTTTTAGGAAACCGTTTTAAGTTTTCTAATTCGTTTTGAGAAAAAGAGTCCTTTTATTCTGTCCTAAAGTGCAGATGTCATGCAAAAACATCGTTAAAATGCATTTGATAGCGGTCAGAATGGATATTTTCGTTGAAATATGGTACCCGGAATTTTTCTTAATTACTTTATTTTGTATGAGGAAGGACAAAGTAATTACTTAATGAACTCTTGAATTTAAAACAATAATTTTAATATTACTTCGGAATGATATGTAAATGAGGCAAATTTCTTATCGTAAACAATTATGCAACTGTAATGCGTCTCTTCAGTGTAGAAAATCAGATCTGAATCTAATCTGAAGGATATCTCTTTTATCTCTAGGGATGAATTTACTGAAGCTCAGGAGGTTCTTGATGGCGCTCAATGCTCTAAGAATTTAGAGCCTGGATCATCCAAGGAAGGAATACCGAGGTAGTTTGATTTTAGTTAATTTCTGTTTTTCTTCTTCCTTTTTTAATCAAATTAGGTAACTACTAGATTTTAACTAATTTCTTTTTTACTTTCTTTTAGAAATAGATTAACTAGATTTGAACTTATTTTTTTTCTTTTTCGTTTCCTTTTCTTTTCGAGCTAGGATGATGAAATTTTAACTAACTTCTTTTTGTTTCTTCCCCCTTCCAACAAAGGCAACCTAATTTCTTCTTTTTTCTCTTTGTTTTTCTTCTTTGGCGATACCGTATATGGTATTTCTTCCGCCTTCTTAGTATGCCTTCGTGGTGTAGTGGTCAGCACACTCGGCGTGTATTCGAACTGTCCGTGGTGCGCGTCCCGTCGAGGGCATTGCTCACTTTTCATCTCTCCTGCTTTCAAAAGATACCTAATATCTCTATAACTGTAAGTAGATTTTAGCTACATTTTAACTAATTTCTTTCTTTACATTTCTCAAAATGGTTGTATTCGGTCTAAGGCAATTATTTTTTTAACTAATATCACTTTCGTTTTTTCATGCTAGGACAACTAAATGTTAACTAATTTCTTTTTTCTTTCTTTTTTGAGCTGCAAACTGGGCAACTTTAATTTTCAATTTTTTCTTTTCTTTCCTTAACCTCTACGCTCTAGAGTGGTTATATTTTAAATAATTTTTCTTCCTCTTCCTTCTTTTCTTTCCGAATTAGAATACTAGATTTAAACTAATTTTTTCTTTTTTTCCCTTCTTTTTTTCCCAAATATGGTAATAGCATTCCAGCTAATTAATTTCTCCTTTCTTTTTTTGGGAATAAAATAACTAGATTTTAACTAATTTCTTTTTTTTTCGAAGTATGATATTAAATCTTCCTTCCTTTCTTTTTTTTTTTAAAACGGAGTAACTAGATTTTGCTTATTTCTTTTCTCTCTTGCTACACCCTTTTTTTAACATGTCTCTTTTTAAAAGTCTTAAAAATTTAATAATTTAATTTTTCTTGTCTAATTAAATATTAGCTTTCTGATTTTTGCAACACTTGAAATTCTATTCTGTGAATTATCTTTGACGGAATTTTTTTATCGTAGGGATGATAAGAAAGATCGGGCAGAGGGCCAGACATCTTCTGCGGAGTCTAGTTCTTGGTGGTAGTATTTACTGCACTTTTTACATATTTATTACTTATTAAATAGTTCAATTTTAATACCTACAAGAATATTAATTAAAATATGTTACATTAGTTTAATTTATATGTACAGTTACTGAGCTATTATTGATAAGAACTTAAGAAATTAATTTTGCTGCAAATTTATAAATAAAATAAAAGAAGACATTTCAGATTAGAATATTTTTATTTTACGTTCTTC